>VMDO01018858.1:0-41158 GCA_007922755.1 Pedetes capensis
ATGGACTAAAAATCACATGTAATTGTTCTAACAAGATAGAAACAAAGACCACTACAAGAAAAGTTTCTATCTTAAACAGAAAGGGAACCCAAGGACATATAGAAAAATACTATATAGTAAAAGATAGAGAAGACTTGGATGGGAAACTTAGATAGGAAGGGGGGAGGGGGGAAACATAGAGGAGCGTAAGGGGTAACCTGTATGAATAATGCTTATCAAATTGCATATATGAAAATTGTCACAACGAAAAGCATGTCAAAATGAATCACATTATGATGTACATTAAAAATTTCTAATAAAAAAAAAAAAATTATTTTATCATTGAATAGAGAAACCAGGAATGATTATTCTCCTTTTCATTTTTATATTTTCTGACTTTTATAGAATGAATGTATGAGGTGTGATTAAAAAAATATGGTGAATGTTAAAGTTAAGAAAAGGTGTCCACCTGTAATACCAATGACTTGGGAGGTGGAGGCAGGAGGATAGTAAGTTTGAGACCAGAGGCAGCCTGAATAACTTAATAAGACACTGTCTCAAGATAAAAAATTAAAAAGGGGGTGGGGTACAGCCCAGTACTAGAGCAATTGCAAAGTTTACCAAAGCTCTGGGTTTAACCCCTAGTATTGCACAAACCCACACAAAAAAATTTATTACAGTAAAAGACACATTGCTTTTAATCCCTCTTAAAATACTCTCGCTGGCTTTGAGCATATTTATCCCATCATTCTTGCCACTTTCTGAAGCAGTTCTGGAAGTCCTCTTCCTTGAGTATATTTAGTTGCTCTGTTGTGGCTGCCTTGATGTCCAAAATTGATTCAAAATGTTTACCTTTCATGGTCATTTTGACTTTGGGGAAGAGCCAGAGGTCACACAGGTACAGATCCAGTGAATAAGGTGGATGAGGGCACCTAATAATGTTTTTATTTGACAGATACTGCCATACCAGAAGTGATGTATGACATGGAGTATTGTCATGGTGGAGGATGAAACTCAAGGCACTCACAAGAGGACTTTCATAACTGCCTCAGAAAGTGCCAAGAATAAGGGGATAAGTGTGTTCAAAGCCAAGGGAATATTTTGAAGGGGATTAATGGTGATGTGTCTTTTACTGTATTTTTTTTAAATTTAAACATTCACTATATTTTTTTGTTCATACTTTATATACTACTTTTAAAATAAAAAAATTTTTGAAAAAATTAAAAAAATTTTTTTTTTTTACAGAAGGGGCTGGGGCTTTGCTTTTGGACTGAACATTCCCTTCAGAGCTGCTGGTTTTTGTCTGACCTTTTAAAAAGCTGTCTACCACTGTCTGGTTTGCAGAGCATGTCTCTGTAGTAAGGTAAAGGCCATACAGCACAGTGAGAATAGACTTGGTTTGGGGGCCTAGAGATATGACTGTGCTGTACTTGCACATTGTTATCAGGGGTCACTCCCCTTCCCTGGGGAGTTTGTTCATTTACAGAGAGAGGACAATGGTCCATCACAATGAACCTTTCTATAAGGTTCATTGCAGCTACAATACACGATTATTTGGATCTTTCTCCAAGCCTGTTATCGTCCTCCTTTCCTGTTTATGTAAACCCTGTGAATAGCAGAAAAGCACTGACATAGTATCAAGCATGGCACAGTGTTGGAGAGTGTTTCCTTCTGTTGTACATAGGGTTGCTGTGAGTCAGACCCAACTCAATGGCACCTAACAACAATAGTTATCATCTCATTTGATCCTAAGTTGGGAGGCCAGATTTATTTTAACATATGACTCTGATAAGTTTTTTGTTTTATGTTTGTGTGTGTCTCTTGTATACTTTTTTATTTTCAGTACTGGGGGGTTGAAGCCTGGATCTCGCCTAGACTTTGCAAGTGCTCCACCACTGAGCTGTACCCCCAGCCCATTTTTTATTTTTTATCCTGAGACAAGGTGTTGCTAAGTTGGGAAGGCTGCTTCTGGCTTGAACTTGTGATCTTCTTGCCTTCACCTCCCAAGTTGCTGGGGTTACAGGTAGATGCCACTGTGCCTGGCCCTTTGGGTAGTTATGAAAACCTTCAGGGAGTCACTTTTTCTAAGCAGAGGCTTTATTCTCTATTACAGTCATTTCATACTATTTGCATCCATTTTTAAGAGAGAGAGGGGGGGTGGGGGAGGGGAGAGAGAGAGAGAGAGAGAGAGAGAGTGTGTGTGTGTGTGTGAGAGAGAGAGAGAGAGAGAGAGAGAGAGAGTGTGTGTGTGTGTGTGTGAGAGAGAGAGAGAGAGAGAGAGAGAGAGAGAGAGAGATACTTGGGGGTTGAACCTAGGGCCTCTCACATACTTTGCAAGTGCCTTACCACTGGGCTACACCCCCAGCCCATTTTTTATTTTTTATTTTGAGTCAGAGTCTCTCTAAGTTACACAGGCTGCCTCTAGCTTCAAACTTACTATCTTTTTCCCTCTGTCGCCCGAGTTTCTGGGATTACAGGCCTGTGCCACTGCACCTGGCTCATTTTGAGAATCTTGAGCAGGGGTCACCAACCTTGATAAAGGACCAGATAGTAAATATTTCAGGCTTTGTGGACATGTCCTTCTTTCCTGAAACATCCCATTTAAACATGTGAAAGCCATTCTTGGACCACAGGCCATAGTTTGCTGACCTTATTCAAAACCTTAGAGGAATAAGCAATTATTTTATCATACATGAGGATACTTGCAAATTTGATTTTCTTTCCCCACATTTCTCAGATAGGTCTTCAACCTCTAAATAAAGTAATTCTTTAGGATGACAGAAGAGAACTTATATAATTGATGAACAAAGTGTATTATTTTTCCAGTTCCTCAAATTTTTCTGTGGCCAAAAGCTCACAGACAGACCCTACATTATTAGGGCTATTTTAAGTTGTTTGTTTTGTCTCTTTTACATTATATCTGAAAATATCTTAGAACCTTAGATTTGGGTAAAGACTCAACAAGTTGACCTGATGCTTTCAGCAGGGCTGCATCTAGTGCTTCACTTTCTCCTTTCTACACACAGGGCATAAGAGCACAGATTTCAGATCAACCTCAGTCCCAACTTGGTCATTTACCAACAGGGTGGCCTTTACAAGTTAACCATGTAAAGCCTCAGTCTCCTCACCTCTAAAATGAGGACAGTAATTGTCTCTGCCTCATAGAGTTGCTGCAAATGTCAAAGGAGATCAGGCTTGTAAAATAGCCTTGACACAACTTTTGGTACAGGAAGGCACTCATTTGGTACAGGACTGTTATCATCTCTTTTTGTTTTAAAAGGATGTTCAGTACTCTTCCTCAGGGACTAATAATTTCAAGTAATAGTCAATCCCAGGAAGCATTTTCATAACTGACCATGTTATTTACTCTAGAACTTGCACCCATTTTACTGAACCTGTGGCCCATTTCTTTTTATTTGATGCTCACTGGGCATAAACAACTAGGGATGATCTCTTGAGGAATGAAAATAAAACTCTGCCTCAGCAATTCCAGTTCTCATTGCTTATAGGTTGGCTTCCCCTTTGCATTGGTTCATCTCATGTCTCCTTGTTCCTCTCTAGTTGAAGATGAGAGAGCTGAACACAGGATCCTAAACAAGAATCCCACTGTTGTTTCACTCATCCATTGAGCAAATATTTGCAGAGCACCTATAATATACTAACCATTGTGCCTGGAGCCAGATATACAGCAGTGAAAGACCAAGTCCCTGCTTTACACAGTTCATCATCTAGTAGGAAAGACAAACAAGCAAGATGTGAAGAGTTGAATATAGTTCCGAAGAAACTGGGATGGGGATATGAACCAGCATGTGGCTGAGTGTGGGCAAGGGCCACATTAGCCAAGCAGTTAGGGAAGGCCTCTTTGATGAAGTCAGTTGAGCTGAGACTTGAATTGTAAGAAACTGGTCATGCAGTAAGCTAAGGGAAGAGTGTTCCTGGCAGTGAACAGCAAGGGTAAAGGCTGTAAAGTGGGATACAGCTTGGGTGTCTGCAGAACAGGAAGAAGGCCCTGTGTGTCTTAATCTGGTGGGTGGACTGCAGGATGTTGAGGAAGATAAGACTAGAAGTGAAGGCAGGAGGTAGACAGGAGGCAGGTCCTCCAGGGCCTCAGTAGGGTGGAGTTTATTCTAAGGATGATGGGAAAACATTGGAGGGCCTAAGACAGGTGATGAGATGACTTGGTTGTATTTTTGAAAAAATCATCCAAGAGTGATCTAGTGTGAGAAGGGATGATAGAGGGGACAAGAACTCAGGCAGGGAGAAAATGTGAACAGAAGAGACTGGGAAAGAGCTGCCAATGAGGTGGGAAGAAAACAAAGACAGAATTTTAAGGGACACCTAAAGAAGACAATCCTTCAACATAGGCAGAAGAGATGGGATTGGGCAATGGATGCTACACAAGACAGATGAGAGTGCGTGCTGGTAAGGTAAAGTTCACTGGTAACCTTGTTAAGAGCAATTTCACAGGACACATGGGGAAAGACAATGGGGGCTGAGGAAACTGGGGTAGAAATAAATGCATAAGGTAAGAGTAGTATCCCTGGAAAGGGAAGCAGAGAAATGATGAATCTGGAGAGGGTCTCTGGGTCAAGGGAGGAGGACATTAAGGTGTGTTTGTGTGCAAATTGGAATGGGTTTGACTATGCAAGAGAATGGATCTTTGCAGGGTCAGTGTCCTTAATAGGGAAAAGGGGCTGGGATCCTGAGCTCAGATAGATTAGCTTTCAGTTGGCATGGGGCTAGTTACCTGGTACCAGGAGGAAAAGCCCAAATATGTTGAGTGAATGGATGTGTGTGGGTAGGTTGAATGAGATAAGAGATGGAAAGATCACTCTCGTGCTCATGGCTCTTATGCTATACTGGGTGTTCGTGGCATGTGAGGGCCCTTTGGCTCTTTTTACGCTGCTTTGCTATTTGTGCGGTTTAGTTTCCTTTCACAGTCCCTGCCTGTATCTCAGATAGAGATCTCTTTACATGTCTGTATCTCCCACTAAACTGGCATCTCTTCAATAAGAGCAGTTGTCTTTGTATCTCTAGATATAGCTCAGTGTTTGGCAAGAACTGAGTTGAGGAATGACAGCTACTTTGGTACAAAAGACTCCTATAACAGCTAAACAAACATGCTACAAAGGGAAATGAGTTGACAGCATGAATATAATTAAGTGTTTATACATTGCTTAGAAAAATTAATATGAGTTCTCTTTTAAATTGAATAAATTGTCACTGATCGGCAGAGTTGATGAGTAGCTAAAGGTGAAAAATGGACCCCCTCACAACTATGTGGAAGAGGTTTTTACAACTCTTTTCAGTGTTAGGTTGTTGTTAAGTGCCCTCGAGTCAGGTTGACTCATTGCGACCCTCATGGGATTTTCAATGGCTGATTGTTTTTTAGGATTACTTTGGGAGTGGATTGCCATGTCTGCTGGGGATAGAATCCAGGTCCTCAGAGAGTGTGGAGCAGCACCCTACCAAGTGAGCTAAACCCCAGCTCCGAACTCTTTTCAGTAGGGATGTGTTAGTGCTTGGCATGCTATGATGGGAACACATTCCCAGGTTTGGGAGAAAGTTGGAACCAAATGAGTATGGGAAAAGTAATCCCACTTTGCTTACAGGGACCTGACAGTGGCAAGGACAGTAGAGTGTTTAGATGAAGGGGGAGATGGCCTGAACAGACTTGTGCCCAAGTGAATGGGAAGAGTTTTACAGAAAATTTCAGTTGAGCATTTGTAGCTCTTTCCCAAATGCTTTCTACTTGCACAGGGGGAAACACACACACACACACACACACACACACACACACACACACACTCACTACTTTCCCCTTCAATATTATACAACACATCCTAAATGAAACATGACTCTCTGAGTTACAATCTGCCCCTGGCAAGGAGGCTGGTTGTAAGAGCATAATCTCAATGCATGCCCTGAAATTAATGTTCTGTGGGCGCTCCAGATCTGTGTGATGTACTATAAGTTATATCCAACCCAACTGTTCTTTTAACCGCCTGCATAAGTATCATGAAATGAGTTGCCCTGAAAAGAGCCATCTGAATAAAGAAGCTCTTATGCCTTTATAACTCCTTACCACATGACCCCAGGTCATCACTGTTGATATTGGGAGCTTTTTCTCCCACTATTCACTCTCTTGCCTTTACTAGGTGGGAGGTCTTCAGACCAAGTTTTCTCTCTTGAGTGCCAGTTGCTGGCAGATGATGCTGCCAGCCCCACTGAAGGGTGGAGGCAGGCATGGCCTCTCCATCATGCGTCTCTCCTTTTCAGAGGGTCTGTAGGGTACCACCTGAAGAAGGTCACAATAAGAGCTGCCCACCCTACAGGGTTCATTTTCTCCAAATTCATTACAATACTGCCTTCATTATTCCCTTGGATTTTTACTTTTCAAAGCACTTTACAGTGCGCCACCTCATTTTATTTTACATTGAGCTGACAACTTAACATCTTACGAAGTATCAACTGGGAATACAATTCCACACTCATTGTACTGTGCTGCCTTGCCATACTCTGTCTTTGTTACTCAGCTCTCATTCAGCGAGGAATTAATTTGAATTATATGAAGCTGTGGTTGTCTCTTTGCAGAGAGCTAGATTCTGCACACCTTGGGAAAGTATCTGTGAATATACCTGAGTCTTCCAGCTTAGGTGCCATTCCTCCTCTTTCTCCTTTTCCTTTCACGTCATCATCGGACCTCCTCTGTCAGAATTAAACCTTCCTGTTTTGCCTCTCCCTTCTCATAGGGATTTTTGGAGGCCTCTTGCTTCTCTCTGCACTTCCTTTTACCTGAGAGATACTAGTACAGATGGAATGTTTAGACAGCATTTTTTAGGAGAAGAGAATATTTAAGAGAAGAAATTTACATTGTTGGATGTGTCCAGATGTTAGTATACTTCCTCAAGAATGCACATACATACCACTGTCTCTTATTGCCAAACCTGTGTACTGGCAGGTTGTTGTCTGTCACCAAAATGACCTGTTCAGGAAGGGCCAGATCTTTGGTGGGCACTGGATTTAGAACTGGCACCGGAATTGTCTGCTCAGAGGAGGAAAAGATTGAGGGAGGGGAGAGTAAAACAGGCAAGTTGCTAGGCTTCTATTCAGATAGATTTCAGGGTATAGTTGCAATTCTTATGACAGTGGGCTTGATGAGGGTGACTAGTGTGGTCTAGACATGATTTGCCGGCAAAATTACAGCTTTTTATCTTGGTGCTCTTTTGCACGGAGATGGTCTTGGGCCCCATTTATACAACTGATTTTCTGGAAGGAGTTTCATGTTCTCACTGATGTTTAATTTAAATCAGAGGCAAAAGCAGAGTAAATAACCCAGGAGTATCCATCTGACAGGATTTTTTTTGTGTGTGGTGGTGGTATCTTTGGCACTCTAGGTAAGTACACTACCACTGAGCTACATCCCCCATCATTTCAGGACTTTTGTCAGCACCTTCTATACTTTCTTAAAAGCTTGTAAGCAGAGTGCTTAATAATATCTAAGAATTATCCACATTAACTCCAGGAATGGTACAAATAAGCTATCATTTATTGAACACTGAGAAAAGGCTAAGTGTTGGGTACCCACTCACTATCTCTTGGCCTGTAGGAACCCTAGAATGGAAGGCATTACTTTCCTTGTTTATAGCTGAAGAAGCTGAATATCAGAAAGTTTGTCTAGAGCCATACAGCTGGCTGATGAGGGGCAAGGTGTTCAAGACTATCTTTATCTGGTTCCAAGGAGTGTGTTCTTGCCTCTATTCCAAATGGTGCTTTTCAGGTAGGTCTTAAGTATTTCTTTTTTCTCTTGTTTCTTTTAGCAGTCTATAAAAAAGAGCATTTCAGCTGGGCACAGGGGAGCATACCTGTAATTCCAGCAACTCAGGAGGCTGAGGCAGGAGGATCACAAATTCAAGGTCAGACGCAGCCTATGCAACTTTGTGAAACCCTGTCTCAAAATAAGAAAAATTAAAAATGGGCTAGGGGTACAATGCAGTGGTAGAGCGCTTGCAGACTCTGTGTGAGGCCCTGGGTTCAACCCCCAAGTACTGGGAAAAACAAAAACAAAAACAAAAACATTTACTTAAAGTTTTTAGTGCCCCTGATTTGATGGTTGGATTCTGAAGAGGAAATGTTTGTTTTGGAGTGTTGTTGAGTGAGAATGACGGCATCTGTCAGTGTGGCTTGGCAGCCCTGTCATACCGATGAAATTCAGAAGGCAGTGTTAACCTTGTACATCAGTGATTCAAGCCTGGGCCTAAACTTTACAATGTTGGGAAATGTTGAAGAAGTGGGATTTTTTCTCCAAAGACTATAATAACTTTGCCATTGTACTGTTAGCTTAATCACTACCTCCCATTTGCCATTTAACCAATTTGTAATTTTACTGTTATTAGCTACCATCGAGTCGGTATCCGACTCACAGCAACCTTATATACAACAGGCGAAACACTATTGTCAGTGTTTCTCTGCTGTTCATAGGGTTTTCAATGGTGGATGGATTTTTGGGTGTGGTTTGCCAGGTCCTTCTCCCAAGCCTACAGTATCTGGTGTTCCCAGGCGGTCTCCCATCCAAGTACTAACCAGGCCTGATCCTGCTTCGCTTCCAAGATCTGACACAGGGATGCCACAGGGTTATGGCTGCAGATGTAATTTTACTAACATTTACTAACATTCACTAATATTCTCCTTTCATTTCCCCTCTATACCCTGTGTGGGTTATCAGATAAATCTAAGCAGGAAGGTTAGTGCTGGAGTAGCCAGAGTGTAGATAGTGCTGTGTGAGTGGGGAGCCGTCCTGGGGAACTGAGAGGTCTTGTGTCTGAACCCCTGTCACTTTGCTCTGCTGCACATTGAGCCCCTGTTGGCCTATACTTGTCATTCATTGTGCACTTGGGAACAACCTTATAGCCAGAGCACAGCCTAGGGAAATCTCTGCTCTTATGATTTTGGTTGTGTTTGTGTAGTTTCCTTTGGATAGCAGTATAGTTTACAGGGAACTTTTTGAGCTTTTTGAGAACTCCTGAGACTCCTATTTTGCGTTCATGTCCAGCCAAGATAATTGAAGGATTGTTGTCTGTTTCGATGCTGCTGCTTCAGGTAGAGTGTGCTGCTGTTTGGGATGTTTAGATAGGACAAAGGGGACACAACTTACAGCTGCTCTGGAGCTATGATTCTGTTTCTGCACACGCTAACACCGAGATTGAATTTTAGCTCACAGGCACACCAAGGTAACTTGGTCATTACATGGTAGCATCCTCATTCGTAATTTCCAAAGTCTTTTCTGATCTTCACTCTGGTGATTTTTCAGTCTGTTCAAGGAAAACAGGAACTCTCACCAATTTCTTGTAGTGCTTGTAGTTGTGGAAATAGAGTCATGCCAAGTTGAAAGGCAAGCAAAGCAGACCAGAGTCCATTTAGAAGCCAATAGTCCATCTTTTCCCCAGGTTCAGTTTTCAACTTTGTCTCCCTGGCTATATGCCTCATGAAGAGAGACCAGCATGACAAGAAATGGTTAAATCAACGATGCAGGAAGGGGAGAGTGGTTGTAGAAGAGTGATGAGATTTGATGCCATCCTCAGTGGTGGACACATAATTCTCTAAAAAAATGGGAGGCATGACAGAGACAGTCACATCATACTAACAGACTATATTTCAAGCATCCACATGCCTGGAGATGCCTTAAAAGCCAGTAAGTGGGCATATTGGATGATCTATGTGGGTAAAGTAATATGATATTCTAATCAATAAAGAAAAAAACAAAATATTTTAAAGGTGGCAAAGTATGTGAGCACATAGTGCTCAAATAAATAACCTTTCTATGTACCTCCCGTATATATATGCACACACACTCAAACAGATACTCATAGTAAAACCCTGGACCTCCTCAAGTCCCCTCCCTAATAGAAGGCATTTGATGGACTAGAGAGGAAGCAGCATGCATTAGCCACTTGCTGTCCTCTTAGCCACTCACACATACTTTCATCTCACCTAACTAGTGCTTAAGTGACACAGCTAATTTGATTTTAGTTGTATTATAATTAAATTAAATTTAATTTGTTTCTCAGTCTCTGAGGCCCTGGGTTCAATCTCCAGCACCTCAGAAATGGGAGAAGGACACAGCAATCCACTCCTGAAGCAATCCCAAAACAGTCCGCCACTGAAAACCCTATGAGACAGCACCTAACAGCAACTCCCTAACTGAAATCTCAGCTGTGGTGGTGCATGCCAGTAATCACCTGGCTGAAGAGGATGAGGCAGGAGGATGGCAAGTTTGAGACCAGCCTGGGCTACACCTTTTGGGCTGGGGTTTAGCTCAGTTGGTAGAGAGCTGCTCTGCAGAGGACCAGGGTTCCATCCCCCGCACTATAAAAATGGGAGAAGGACATGACAATCCACTCCCAAAGGAATCCTTAAACAATCAGCCCTTGAAAACCCTATGAGGGTCCCTATGAATCAGACATAACTCAGGGGCATCCAAAAACAACAGCAATTTTGTGTGATATCTCTATAGAACAGGGATTTTCTCAGTTTTAGAGATGAAAAACTGGAGCTCTGGTTCACAGTTAAAAAAAAATGATGGGATTTCAAAATCAGGTTTGGTCAAGCACAGTGGCATGCACTATAGTCCCATCTACTAATGCGACTAAACATTACTTGAGCCCAGGAGTTCAACGCCAGCCTGGGCAACATAGCAAGATTCCATCATAAGACAAGACAAAATAGATTCTGCACTAAACCATGCTTCCTTACCCGAGAGCCACCAGTTATCTTTACTTGACATGTTCATAGTCTCCTTGCTCATTTTGAGTCAAGTTAGTAATCCTGAAATGACTCCAGGATAAGAAGACCTCCTGCAGAGGCTTTACAAAAACAAATATCCCCAGTTAGTATTGCTTTCATCCTCACTTTCTTAACTATAATCAGCATTGATTCTTTCTTATTCCCTGATACCATTAAGTTATGATAACATTAGGGTGACCGAAAATGAAATCAGCAAATACAGTTACTGCTCAGTAGATCAGTAAAATGTGAGAATTGGCAGCAGTTAAAGTAGGTCTTATCTAAGAAGTATGGACATAAATACAAAGCACAAGCTTTAGAACCATTTCAGATAAGATAATTTTGTTTGCTAAACAAGCTTTTTTCAGTAGAAAGGAAAATTTAGTCTTGCTTCTGAGAATCTTATTAGAAACATGATCTTACAGACAAGAATTTGCTCGTATAAAATAAGCAATGTCTATTTAACTTTATTCCGACATTAAATCAAGCATATAGTAGGTATTAGGCAAAGGTTAGTCTAAGTGAATCACTCTCAGTCTCTAATAAAATGTCTTTCAACTACAGTACCTCCCCTCATCTGTGGTTCCTCTTTCCATGGTTTCAGTGATCAGTGGTCAACTATAGTCTGAAAATACTAGGGGTTGTGGATTTAGCTCAATAGTAGGGTGCTTGGCCTTGGGTTTGGCCCCCAGCAGCAAAAACACAATTGTTAAAAATATTGAATGGATTCTTTCAGAAATAAACAATTCCTAAGTTGTAAATAACTTTTATTATAGTACATTGTTATAATTGTTCTACTTTATTATTAGTTATTGTTTTTAATCTCTTACGTGCCTAATTTATAAATTAAAGTTTATCATAGGTTTGTATAAGGAAAAACATAGCATATGTTGGGCTTAGTACTATCTGTACTTTCAAGCATCCACTGGGGGTCTTGGAACACATGCCCCCAGGGATAGGGAAGGGTGTAGGAAGGGGTCCACTGCACTTCCATTTTGCTTCTGTTCCTTTTCTATCTGAATTGCTTCATTCTCCTCTACTTTGACTGACATCCCCAGAGATTAGAGAAAGAAAGCAAAGATTATGATTTCTCTCTCCCTTTCCTCAACTTCTCTCTCCGTGGAATTCATGCCATTTCAGGAGCTCTTTCATTCTAGGAAAGACATCTGTCTTTGTCATGCAACACCTGGTCCTCATCCCTTATTAATCATCCCGAAAACCTACCCATCCCAGGTGTCACCTCACTGAAGTCTGGATGTCATTGACAGGGCCCCTCATAGTATCATTGCTATCCTCATGCCGTGTGCATATTTCAAAAATCAGTTGACAAAAGTTTCTATTTAAAAGCTCCAAGGGAAAATTAGGTAGAGTAATAACATTTTCATGTGATTATTTGCCATATTGGCATCGAGGTAGAGAAAGCTGTTAGAAAAACTGTTTGCTCTTTTCCCATGTGTCCATATTGAATATATGAGCTGGATATGCTGTCTCTATTCTGAAGCTGTCATGTGTCATAATAACTGGTTTGACACTTATTATCTTTTTTAATGCAAAGAGGAAATTGTCAGAGTTCACAGTAATAAAATAGATCCTTTGTTATTTGTATTATTTTTATTTGAATGTACCTTTTACCCTCTTTGCCTTGATAAAACTAAAGGTTATGTGGTAAAGGACAATAGCATGACATGAAATGCCAGAATTTGGAAAGTATCAGAGCAGAGCAGGATTCAAATGAATCATTAATTGGTACTTTTTAGAAACAGTGTTTATAAGCTTAGCTGTCAACTCAAATCACAGCCTAGCCTCATAGGATCTTAGTGCTTTATCAGAATAATTATTCATCAGTGACTTTAATATGTCTTCCTGGAGTTGTTAAAATCATACTTTCCATACCAGTTCGTAAGCACATATTGTGCAACCTGGTTTCACTCAAGCCTGCATTCATTCATTCCAAGGGTATAAGGAGGGAGGATGTAGCCTCGCAACTACACTGAATTATGCTTTTAATTTTATATCCTTGGCCAGATTATTCTGGCCTTTGTGCTATTCTGATTTGAAAGCAATTTTTAAAGTGCCTCATAGTTAAGCTTAAAAACTGGTACTTTCATTTATTTTCAATGAGCCTTTGATATTCAGTGGTTAGATTATGCAGAATGAAAAACAGTGGCAGTCTCCAATTAATTTTTTCCAACCTTCCAAATGTGCATTCAGGAAATCAAATGGACATTTCCAAAATTACTTGCCAGTTCACATTCTTTGAATAGTTAGGGAGAAAGGTTCCACAGGACAGGCTGGAAATAAGAGTAATGACTCTACAGCCATCACATTCCTTGGCCTGGCTCTGCCACTGCCATTGCCTCTCCAGTGGACCCTCCGAGAGTCTCTGGAGATGAGCCAGACCCTATTTTAGGTCTCTTCCCTATGCTAACTACCAGTGGCAGCAGCTTTTGGCCACAAAGCAGCAGGAGCCAAGGAGATCATGGTGGGGCTATTCTTAGAACCAAGTAGTGGTCTCTGTATTGGAATAATTTCTTCATTCTGAGCCATCAACAAATACTGAATGCCTGTATAGAAGGTGCTGTGCTAGCCTTTGTGGGACAGGACCAAAAACCAAAACCAAACAACCACAAAAAATGGATAATGAATTTGATAGAAAATTCAGAGAAATTGATGAGTCAGGGCAGTGTATATCATAGCAGATGAGGGCAGTAGTCTTGAGAACAGAAATTGTGCTTCTCAGGGAAGCCTCTCAGTCTTACACTACAGTGCAGGAGTGTGCCATGTATAGGCAACAGCAGAAGCAGGTCCACGGGAAACAGATTGGATTGGATTGGAACAAAGAATGGGAAAGCAGTGTGGAGGTAGACCGAAGAAGTTACTGGGAGATTTTTCTGAGAATAAAAGTATTACTAACGTAGAAAATTTGGAAAACAGAAAAGCATACTGAGAAAATAAAAATCAACCAATAACCACATAGCCCATAGATCACTACTTTGATAATTCTATTTTCTTTTTTGACCTTACGTATGTGTATCTGGGGCTGGGATTTAGCTCAGTTGGTAGAGCGCTGTGCTGCAGTGTCTGAGGTCCTGAGTTCAATTCCCAGCACCACAAAAATGGGAGAAGGACCTGGCAATCCACTCCCAAGGTTATCCCGAAAGAGTCAGCCATTGAAAACCCTATGAGGGTCGATACATGTGTATCTGTATGTATTGTTTTAAATTGAACTTCAGGTCGTATTATATATGTTTGATTTCCTACTCTTTTCATTTAACCTTGTTTTATTTTTCCCCAAATGTTAAATATTCCCTGAAAACATTTTTGAGGGCTGAATAATATTTTATTATATAAAAATGCTATAATTTAGCTGGGTGCAGTGGTGCATGACTGTAATCCCCCAGTGACTTGGGAGGTGGAGGCAGGAGGATCATGAGTTCAAGGCTCAAGGCAGCCTGTGTAACTTGGTGAGACAGTCTCAAGATAAATATATGTATATATATATATATATATATATATATATTTTATTATTAGAAAGGGTCTGGAGATGCATCCTAGTTGGAAAGCACTTGCAAAGTATGTGTGAGGCCCTTGATTCCTGGATTCAATCCCCAAGTTTTGGGAAAAAAAAGAAAAAAAAAAGAAAGAAAAGAAGATGAAAGAGAAGAAATAATATACTCTGACTCTTCTATTGAAGCATGTATAGATTGTTTCTGTTTTGCTATTGTAAATAATGCTGTGATAAAGTCTTGAATATAAAATTTTACTTATTTGTTAAAAAATCATACTTCCTCTTTCATATAGAATTTAATGTGACAGTTGAAGAGTTTAAACTTTAAATTATAAGCATTAGAGACCATCTAATTTTTTATCGTAATGTTGACTAAAGTTTGACTTTAGAAAATCTGTGAAATTGTGTCTAAGAAAGAGACTAGAGGATACCTGTATGTCAGGACAGGTGGAAATATCATGAAGAAAGAACTGTGAGAACTAATCCTGATATCTATGTATTGATTCCTTCGTGTAGATGAATTCTGCAAATGAAGATGGCTTCAAGTCACTCAGCTTTTTCTAGAACTATTGCGGCAGCTTTATAACTAATTTTCCCTGTTTCCACTCTTGCTTCCCTCTATTTTTTCCCTCTCCTCTCCCTTCCTCTCCCCTCCTCTCCCCTATGCTCCCCTCCCCTCCCCTCTCTACTCTCTCCTCTTCTCTCTCCTCTCCTCTCCTTTTTTCTTCTTTTCTTTTCCTTTTATGCGACAGGGTCCTTACTGTGTAGTCCACATTGGTCTTGAACTCACTATCCTCCTACCTCAGCCTCTCATATCACAATGCCTGTTTTGTTCTTTCCATTTTTCTACCCAGCAATTAGGATATTTGTTTTAAGACATAAATCAAATCATATACATGACTCTTTAAGCTTCCCACTGCATGGGATAAAGCATAGCATGGGATAAAACTCATCCCTAGATAGGGGACATAAGGCCACTACCCATTATTACCCTCAGCCTTATTGCCTTATTTGCATTCCCTAAAATGTACCAAGTTTTTTCCTATATTAGTTTCTTACATGTTGCCTATCTTCCTAGAATGTGCATTCCTAGAATGTACATTCTAGGAATGTACATTCTCACTTAGCAACCTCATACCATTTAGTCTCAGCTCAATTTTCACTACTTGAGAGAAGCTTCACTCAAGTTATTGAGTGGGAACACCAGTGCCCATTATCTTAATGAAATCTCATCATATTTCTTTTCATTAGAGATCAAATGTTTTTCTTTAAAGCATTTATTACAATTTGTAATTACATCTTTATTTGATGTAAGTCTCTCCCACTATACTATACCCTCCACCTAGGCAGGGATCATGACTGTCTTATCTTTTACCCAGTACCTGTCACTGTCCTTGTCATATAGCACAAGTGAAAGAATAAACAGCAGGTGAGCAGATGTACTCCCAGTCATTTTAGGATCTGTCCTGTTAGTAGGCTTCCACATTGGTGCAAAGTGTAGAAGAGAAGGAGAACTCAGAAGTGATGAATGAGGGCTTTAATTTATGTGATTAGTAGAATAAAGATGTCATTGAAAAAACAGGCTAACAGATAAGTCAGATAAGGAGAGAAATGATAAATTCAATCTTAGGCATTTGAAATTTAAGAATGAAAGTTGAATAATCCATTGGAAAAATCTAGCATGCCAGTACCAATCTCTTGTCTTAGTAAAACAATGCCCTTTTGTTCATTTCTTATTTGGGGACCTTATTCATGAATGAGATTTTTTTTTAAAGGCCCTAGTGCCTATTCTTTAAAACAACAAGAACAACAAAATACATATACACATATGCATTCATCCTTCTGAATTGCAGATGAGTAAATAGAAAGGATAAACCCATCATTTTATCTTTATTTGAAGACATGACATTGTGCCATCTCTATTACTGGAGGTTTAGTGCCTCTTTGTCCTGTTTGGAGGAGAAATACAAGCTAACACTTCTGTTGCTTGCCCCTTCCCTAGCCAACCCTCATTTTCCCATCAGTCCTCACTTCCATTATTTTGGAAAAATAGCCAAATAACTAATTTGAGGAGCTTCTATAGTGTTTTCACATTCTTATTCAGATCTAACCATTGTAGCAAGCTTACAGTATTAGATTTTGAATATAGTATTTAAAGTCTTGGCATTCTGCAGAATCATAAAGATAAATTTAAATTGGAAGCTGATTTTCACCAAGAAATAATAGAAATATTCTTTGCTCTGTGAAATGTGAATAAGGCAAGAATGGACTTGATTATACTTGAGCAGGATTATGATTTTAGAAAGCCAAATGAGATATAAACTCATCTGCTCATATTATAGTCCTAGCATATTTTTAGAAGATGAGTGAAAATGTGAACTGAAACCTCATCTCATATAGGTGCCTTTGGCCTTGTATCTATAAAAACTATAAAATTTTACCTGTGGACCGGTTTATTTTTTATGTGTTTTCAAGATACAGGCTATATTTGACATGTTAGTGAGGTACAATCTGTAGGTCATACATAATATTTTAGAAGTTCTATAAAAGACCAAGGACTTGTCTTTTGCTGCTTGAGTACCTTTCTATGACAGTGCCAACTCTCCTTTTCAGTAACCAACTCAGGCTGACACAGTTGTACTTGCTGCTTAACGCTCTGTAAAATGTTATTTAAATATTCTAACTTATTGTTTCATGCTGGGTTTTATGGTACATAAATTTCTATTTAGGCCACTAATTTACAGTAGAAGTTTGTTACTAATATCACTGCAGGCTCCATCCATCTAAAAATATTGCTCATAACCTATGCTAAAAATATGTTATATATTTGCACTGTATGTAAACAGCGTGGTGTTTTATTAGTGTGCAGTGCTTTGTCTATGGAAATGTTTGTATTGCAGCATATATTTAGAGGGGCTTGGAATACAAGTATGGTGGAAAGACTATAGAAAAATGAAATCCCTGCAGGATGGGATTTATGGAATTTTCAGAGTGCTTTGCGGAAAATCTACATATAATACATTTTCTGTGAAGACAAAGTAGAATTTCACAGAATGTTCAGGAAAGCTCTGTTATTTCTTGTATTCTCCACATTTCTACCTGGTTTATAAAGGAGTGAAATTGCAAATATATACAGCTCAAAAGAAGCAGTCATTATTGCTTTGATGACCATGTTTTTTTCCTTCAAAAATATTTGTTAAATAGTCCAGAAATAATATAATTGGATCTTCTTTTTGGTAATGATGAAAGGTAATTCCACGGAGTGACATTTTACTTTCTTTCTCCGAGTGTCCTTAGCTGGAGGAGATGATTGAGGAGATGGAAGGTTTAGACACTGGAAGTGTTTCTTTGTATGGTTTAGAGTAAGCTCCGGGCTCTGATCCTGTCCTTCATTAGGAAAAAACGAGTGAAGGAGATTATTTGTGAGTTAGTGCTTGTTATACAAATTAGTTTTGCTCCCAAAGTCCAAGTGGGTCTGATTTCCTGGGTGAAGCAAACTGTGTGCTGACCTCATCTTCCTGACAGAAACATCACCATTGGACAATGTCTGGTGGACCCAAAGTTACTACTTGCTGAACAACTGAAAAGATTATTGTGCCTTAAAAACAGACTGATTTAAGTTGCCAATTAAGCTGCCAAGAACTGTTTAAAATGCCTGAGCCAGGTGTGGTGGTGCACACATAATCCCAGCACTCAGAGGGGCTGTGGAAGGAGGATCATGAGTTCAAAACCAGTCTGGGTTACATAGTGAGTTCTAGACCCTAACTTTAAAATAAATAAATAACGTTTGCAAAAAATTAAGGCCACTGGTTCAGCCTTTAAAATAGTGGTGCTGTGGTAAGTTTACCATCCTGATTGTACATGGTTCTCCAGTGCTCCAAAAGCTATCGTCTGTGATGAAGACTTTTTTTTTTTTTTGCAAACAATTCCCAAGGAATTTTCATATAGCAAATAAGACTTAAAAAACTACTCTTTTTCTATATTTCCTGCTTTATTCAAAGCATGTTAAAGAAGAAGCAGTGAATCACATAATATGGTTCTTAAGGCCTCTGAGGTGGCACTTTTCAGTTGATACTCATTGGCATTTTGCTTGGCCAGTTGGACAAGGCAGGAGATCTCCCAGTACTCGTTCCCCTTAAGGGCACACTGAATGTGAAGGGTGTTTTATTCGCACTGAGTTGCTCACCAGCCCTTTCAGAGCTCCTCATCTCTCGTCCCTTTACCCTGCATAGGCACACACTCTACCAGCTCTTCTTTTGGTGGTGGTTTCACTTAGAAACACCACAGATGTTCACATTAAACTGATAAAGTATTTTCTCAAAGCTAACCATTGGATCATTAGGACAAATGGAGTGGAATCTGAGTAATAAAAGTTTTCCAAAAGGGCCTTTTCCCAGGTCACACTCAAGCCAACACTCCCAGATCAACATTTATATCTACAGACAGGGCATTATGTGCAACTCCCTGGCCTATAACCCACCCCATCTTCAACCTATGCTTCCATTTTTAAGACCAAGGCATATTTGGTTAGATGGTCTGTGGTCTGGATCATGGTTGCTCTCCATTAAGCTTGGCCAGATACTGCACAGGCCTGCACTGGGCAGGAGGACAAGTATGAATTTTGAACTGCATTTCATGGCTAGGTTCTCTACCTTGTTATTTTCTCTCCTCCTCTGTGTACAGTTTTTTTT
The DNA here is from genome assembly GCA_007922755.1 of Pedetes capensis. Lineage (NCBI taxonomy): Eukaryota > Metazoa > Chordata > Mammalia > Rodentia > Pedetidae > Pedetes > Pedetes capensis. Next base: position 18,961 of record VMDO01018858.1, read on the forward strand.
TTTTTTTTTCCTGTTCTTATGGAAAGCAGAGCAAAGCCCATTTAACAACTGCAAAGCATATTATCTGTAGAGGCCTTAAAGATTACTGGCAACAAAACATATTTATGTCTTTAATAAGGAATTGAAATTTAGTACTCAATAAATAAATTTTCCTTCTCTTTCTGTTCTTTCTCTTTGGAAATTGTTGGTGTTGGGTGAAACAGTTTGGTCTACAGGATATTACATTGATGATTTTTGTTTCCTGAGGAAATAAGTTAAACAGTATTTCCTGCCAGTAATAAAATTTTGAGGTAATGCTAAATTCTAATATACACAGACAATTTTGTGTTAAATATTAAACTATTTTCCATGGCTTCCAAGTATCAAGCCGAGTAGATGTCATATAATGAATGAAGCGGTCTGTGAGACTTTATCATATGTGCAAAATGTGGCTGTGGAATAGAGTTGATATATTTTAAGGTGAAAATCAAGTGATTATTTGTACAATTTAAATTAAAATTACTTAGATAAAATGATCCTGCTCCCTGTGTAATGGTCTTCTAACAAAATCTCTCATAAAAGAGGAGGAATTTATGATGCTTCAAGTTACACAGGGTGTTCTAGGAGTGGGCTCCTTTAAAACACCCTGATCTCTCTTTTCCAAACTGCTCAGGATGCATAGACTGGCAGATCCCAGAGACTATTTGGAGATGAGAGATCTTGAAGTACTATTGAAAGTCATTGTCAAATGGTGAGTTGGGCCAGCCACTGCTTTTGTGTCATTCAGAAAGAATATTTACTTGTTGGCCATTCATGTGTTTCTGAATAGCTGGGCTTTTTTCCTTTTTGAATACACTTTTAGATTTTTACAAACATACAACAAGAGCAGTAGTCTTGTCAAATTGATGTTTTGTTTTGTTTTTTTAACTTATTAAGGGATGGAGTTATTTCTTTCCTTCCTTCATGAGTCCCAGATCCTCTTGGGATTATCCCTACGTAGTCAAATTTACATACTTTGGATGAGGAGTGAGGTTGAAGGTAGCTTTCTTTGCTCAGAGAGAGACAGTCAAGTACCCTTTGATTGAGAGTATGGAAACTATTTCTACTTGTAAATGTCTTCTTATTAAGAAAGTTTTATACACTGTGGTTGTGATATTCTTTCATTGATTCATTGACTAAATATTTGAATATCTTTTCTGACCTGTTAGTGGTATACTGTATAGAGTGGAAGGTCTAATTTCTTTTCAGTTGAATTTTAGAATACCATGGTAGGGAACCTTGATAATTACACAGGAGAATAAAACATGATTCCTGGTTTCAAGGGGCTTACAGTCTGATAAATGCAAAATTAATAAAGCAGTGTGTATTAAGTGAGATTCTACAATCAACAACTGTGGAAGCAGCAGTCAAAAAATCAAAAGAGGCATTACATTGGGAAAAGCTGTGGCAAAAGATCGCTTTAAAGTATTGCAAAACTAAAGATGTCACACTGAAGACAAAGGTGCTGTGGTATTTTCAGTCACATCATATGGTTGTGAAAGCTGGACATTGAATAAGGGAGACAGGAGAAGAATTGATGCTTTTGAATTTTGGTGCTGGAGATGAATATTGAATATACTTTGGATTGCCAAAGAACCAACAGATCTGTCCTAGAAGTTCAACCAGAGTGTTCCTTGGAAGCAAGGATGACTAGACTGTGTCTTATGTATTTTGGACATGTAGTTAGGATGGATCAGTCCCTGGAGAAGAACATGTTTGGGAGAGTGGCAGGTCAATGAAAAAAAGGAAAACCCTCCACTAGATGGATTGACACAAGTGTCTGCCACAATGGGCTTAAACATAAATAAGATTGTGTGCCTGGCACAGAATTGAGGAGTGTTTCATTCTGTCATACATAGGGTCACTATGAGTTGGACTCAACTTGATGGCACCTAGCCACAACATTAAGTGAGATAACAGAAGTACTAAATACTCTAGCAGTTTAGAGAAGGAAGCCCAGACAGTCATATTTGCAGCAATGATTAAAGAAGGCTTCCAAAAATATATTTACTCTAGGCCTTAGAAGATGCCAAAGACAGAAGAGACAAAGAAATACTTTTCTGGCAAAAGTTATAGGAGTGGGAAAGGACATAGTTAGGAAATGGCAAGTGCTTTCATGTGACCAAAATATAAGGTATATGTGGTGATATAGTAGGTGATATAGTAGGATTGAAGTCAGACTACAGAGCTTTGAATGTGCCAAGCAAATGGGAAGTTGAATTTACATGACAGCTAACGTTACTATTGGGTCAGCACGCAACTTCACATTAAATGGAGAAAAGATTGAGGTTGTCCAAGATTTTGCTTTGCTTGGCTCTATAATCAACACCCGTGGAAGCAGCAGTCAAGAAATCAAAAGACGCATTGCTCTAGGAAAAGCTGTGGCAAAAGATCTCTTTAGAGTATTGAAAGGCCAAGATGTCATATTGAAGACGAAGGTGCGTCTGACTCATGCCATGGTATTTTCAGTGGCATCATATGGTTGTGAAAGCTGGACATTGAACAAGAGAGACAGAAAAAGAATTGATGCTTTTGAATTGTGGTGCTGGAGACGTCTATTGAATATACCATGGACTGCCAAAAGAACCAACAGATCTGTCCTAGAAGAAGTGCAACCAGAGTACTCCTTGGAAGCAAAAATGGCCAAACTGCATCTTACATATTTCAGACATGTAGTCAGGAGAGGACAATCCCTGGAGAAGGACATCATGTTTAGAAGAGTGGCAGGTCAACGGAAAAGAGGAAAACCCTCCACCAGATGGATTGACACAGTGTCTGCAACAATGGGCTTAAACATAAATAAGATGGTTTGTCTGGCACAGAATCGGCAAGTGTTTCCATCTGCTGTACATAGGGTCGCTATGAGTCGGACTCGACTCGACGGCACCTAACAACAACAACAACAACAATCATGAGGATTGAAAACTAGGAAACTACCCAACCAAAACTGTGGTTTAGAAAGATATTCTGGGAAGCCATGAGTAAAATAGATTGGAATGAGGGATAAAGAATACAGAGAGGGTAGAATTCAGAAAGCCTATTTGTAATTACATATAGTCAACAAAGGTAGGTCCACTTTAAGTATGTGCAGTTTATTATATGCCAATTATACTTCAATACAGCTGTAAAGAGGAAGGGGGCAAATATAATAATAGAAGAAGGAGGAGGAGGAGGAGGAGAGGAAGGGGGAGGGGGAGGAGGAAGAAAGAAGAAGGAAGTGGAAGGAAGAAGGGTGGTAGGAAGTTGGAAGTATAAGGAAAGATCAGATTTGAAAGGCATCTTGGAATAGAATCCACAGACTTGGCAATTGTGATTGAGCAGAAGTTTGAGAAAGTGAAGAAGTAGGAGTCAAAGATGGTCAAGCTTAGGTAATTTAGGAAAACTGTGGAGCCAGAATAGAAATAGAGAAGTCAAGAGGAGAGAAGAGAAAGCTTTTTTAAGGAGTTGATGAATCTCATGGACATGCTAAAGCTGAAGTACCAGTGAGATATCTATGTGGCTTTGCCCCAGGGGTAGGTGAAAATGTGGAGTAGTGTCACATGCAGTGTGTTAGGCTTTCAGCTGGTCCCGCACAAGCTGAAGGTGTGAATGTGGGTAGATGAAATGCTACGTAATTTCTTGTAACTCTTTTTGTGACTTTGAGTTAAATTATCCCTCGTATTCTTGATTAATATCTAAATTGGCATTGTGGCCTGATGTGGGTGAGGATAATTTCTGTAACTTTTATATTGGATTTATTTCTGAGATATTTGTATGCAGAGATGCTAACCGAGCATAAATTCTGAAACAGATAATTTTATGTTTTTTCATGTGAAAATGGTGGACGTCTTCTCCCCTAGGTGTGTGTAAAAGGAAACTTTGTGGAAAAGAAGGGCCTGACAATTTGTAGTAACAGAAGCTAACAGGATGAGATCGTTTTCTTAGGGCTCTCTTTACCCATGTTCTTCCTTCCCTCACTCCCCCATGTCATTTAGGGAAACTATCTTAGTGGTGTCTTCTAATGCTGTGATTCTGGGTGTTTTTGTTTTGGTTTGTTTCAATTCAGGACCACAAAAAAGAAAAGCTGACATTTGTATTTTGGTTTAATCAGCTGTCTCATTAGCACATTCTGGTATGTTGAACTTTAGTGGCTTCTGTATGTTTGGTTATGCATAGATTTGTTGCTGGTATTGCTCTTAAATTTAGGTGTTAATTTATCAGTGACATTGCTATTCTGGTTGTGAAGGATGCTCCATAATGTCTAGTTTTCTTTAAAATATTGAAAAATGCCAGATTTTAAACTGAGCTGCAGGTGTTTGTTTCTGGCTTTGTTCATTCAGGGAAAACCATTCTTTGGGTGTTAGCACTACCCAACCCCACACCTATCTTTGGCTTTTCTGCCTTGGTTTTTGTACTTTAAAAATAGTAAGCCATTACAAAGAAAGTACACATGCAAAGTTGTTTATCTGTTTTTCTGTAACTGACTTAGATCTATAGAGACATTTTGAAATTTTAGTTCAAGACTATAGACAAACCAATAAAAACAAAAACCTATTTTACCTTCTTTAAGAAGAAAAAACACGTTTGAGTCAACTTTAAAGAGGTTGATATCACACCAGATTCTACAAATATTAAGAAGATTAAAGAATATTATGAACAACTTTGTGCTAATAAATTAGACAACTTAGTTGGAATGGACAAATTTATTGAAAGATAAAAATTACTTAAGTCACTCAGGAAGAAATAAATAGAAGAGCTATATATCTAGTAAGGGTTGGGATTTAGCTCAGTTGGTAGAGCACTGCACTGCAGTCTCTGAGGTCCCGAGTTCAATTCCCAGCACCACAAAAATGGGAGAAGGACCTGGCAATCCACTCCCAAGGCAATCCCGAAAACAGTCAGCCATTGAAAACCCTATGAGGGTCGCTATGAGTCGGATACTGACTTGATGGCCCCTAACAACAACAACAACAATATATCTAGTAAAGAAATTGAATTTAAAGCTAAAAAGCTTTCCCACAAAGAAATACCAGGTCCAGAGACTTTACTGGCAAATTATACTAAATATTTAAGGAAGAAATGACACTAATTCTACACAAACTCTTCTAAAAAACAGAGGAGTATTTCCCAATCCATTCTCTGAGGCCAGCATTACTGTAATATCAACCAGAAAAAGATATTATATAAAAAGAAAACTACAGACAAGTATCCCTCATGGAGTACAGATTAACAGAATTTCAGCAAATTGAATCCAATAATTCATAAGGACAATGTATCAAAGTCAAGGTTTTTTTTCCCCCCTAGAATACAGAGTTGGTTTAACATTCAAAAATCAATTAGTATAATTTACTATATTAACAAGCTGTATTAGCTGTAGCTAGGCTTCTCATAACAAAATACCACAAACTAGATGGCTTAAACCACAGAACTTTATTTTTCACAGTTCTGGAGGATAGAAGTTCATCAAGATGTTGACAAATATGATTTCTTCTGAGGCCTTTCTACTTGCCTTTCCTCCTCTCTATATGGCTGTCTTTGTCCTCACCTCTTATAAAGACAGTCGGATTAAGGTTTACTCTAATGACTCCATGTTAACTAAATTACCACTTTAAAGGCTCTGTCTTTAAATATAGTTGCATGCTGAGATACTGGAGTCTGTGACTGCAACATATGAATGGGGGTAGGAGGAGATACAATTCAGCTCATAACACTCATTGTAGATTATGTGATCATCCCAGTACAGGCAGGAAAAGAATTCTATAAAACCCAATACCCATTCCCACTAAGTAATATTAACAAACAAGAAATAGAAGAAAACTTCGTAAAACCTATATAAGGGGCATCTATAAAAAAATCAGCAACTAACTTGATGGCAAAAGGCTGCATGCCTTTCCCTTAATATCAGAAGTGTGTCAGGAATATCTATTCTCATGACTTCTATTTAGCATTGTACTGGAAGTTCTAGCTAGTGCAATGATCCAAGGAAGAGAAACAAAAGCCATCCAAATTGGGAAGGTAGGAAAAAAAAAACCTTTTTATTCTCAGACATTATAACAGTCTGTGTAGAAAATACAATGAAATCTACAAAAAGTTATTAAAACTGGTAAGCAAATTTGGTAAGATTGCAGAATATAAGTTATTGTACAAAGATTAGTTGTATTTTTGCACACTGTCCACAATCAGCAGTTGAAAATTAAAAATACCATTTATGATAGCATAAAAAAATTTAAAATTCTTAGTGAAGAAAAAGGACAAAAGATATGCAAAAAACTATAAAATACACTGAGAGAAATTAAGGACTTAAGTAAATGGAGATAGATATACTGTGTTTATGGGCCATAAGACTCAACATTGTTAGAATGTCATTTCTCCCCAAATTTATCTGTAGATTCAACATGGTCCTAACTAAAATCTCAGCAGGGAGTTTTGAAGTAACAGATAAGCCAATACTAAAATTCATACGCTACATTAGTCAAAACAACTTTGAAAAAGTTGTTTTGAAAAAGAATTGGAGAGCTAACGTTATCTGACTTTTATTACAAAGCTACTTTAATCAAGGGCTGGGATTTAGCTCAATTGGTAGAGTGCTGCACTGCAGTCTCTGAGGTCCCGAGTTCAATTCCCAGCACCACAAAAATGGGAGAAGGGCCTGGCAATCCACTCCCAAGGCAATCCTGAAACAGCCAGCCATTGAAAACCCTATGAGGATCGCTATGAGTCGGATACCAACTAGATGGCACCTAACAACAATTTTAATCAAACAATGTAGTATAAAAGATAATGGAACAGAATGGACAGCCTTGACTTAGACCTATACATGATTCACAACTGATGTCCACAGAGGTGCAAAGGCAATTCAGCACAGAAAGGAAAAGTTTTTTTCACTAAATGGGTATCTTTGTGTAAAAATGATCTTCACTCTACCTTTCTCCATAAACAAAAATTAACTCAAAATGGACCATCAATCTAAATTTAAAATCTAAAATCATAAAATTTCTATGAGAAGTAGTAAAGCATAGGAGAAAATCTTTGTGACCTTGGCTCAGGCAAAGATTTTTTAGATATAATGCCAAAAGCATAATTCATGAAAGAAGGAAAACTGATAATTAGGCTTCCTTAAATATAAAAACTTTGGATCCTCTAAAGACATTTTTAGAGAATGAGAAAGTAAATCACAAACTGGAGGAAAATATTTGCAGATCATGTATCTGATAAAGAACTTGTAGTTTGAATGTTTATAACTCATTAATTAAAAAAATAAAAACAGCTGAGTGCAGTGGTACACGCTCATAATCCCAGCAACTTGGGAGGCAGAGGCAGGAGGATTGCAAGTTTGAGACCAGAGGCAGTCTGCATAATTTAGAGAGACTCTGTCTCAAAAAGTGAAAATATGGGCTGGAGATGCAGCTCAGTGGTACAGCACTTGTAAAGCATGCAAGCACGAGGCCCTGGGTTCAACCCCCACTACCACCAAAAATAAATAAATAAATAAAAATAAAAATAAAAAGTAAAAAGTAAAAAAATTTTTAAAAAGTCTCCCTCAGAGGGAAAGTGGCATAAAGTTTGAACAGAAACTTCATTAGAAAGGATATATGAATGGCAAATAAGCAACATTAGTCATTAGGGAAATGCAAATTAAAACCAAAATAAGATAACTAATATATATGTATGTATGGATCAATCTGTTACATTGATTCAAAATCATTGATTAAAATTAGAAAGCAGACAATATCTAGTGTTGGCAATGACATGAAGGAACTATAAATCTTGTTCTCTCCTACTCTGCTTGTGAGAATGTAAAATGCATTACTACATTGGGAAATAGTTTGGTGGTTTCCTTAAAAGTTAAACATTTGTACATATGATGCAGTTTTTCTTTTCCTCCATATTTATCCAAGAAAATGAAAGCATATATCCCTACAAAGACTTACACACAAATATTAACAGTGACTTCATTTTTAATACCCCAAACTGGAAACAACACAAATTTCTATCCACAAATAAATGAAGAAAAAAATCACAATACAAATTATGGGCAGTAGAATACAGGTTGATCATCTCTTATTTGAAAATCCAAAATCTGAAATCTGAAACTTTTTGAGCACCAACTTAATATCCAATAAATTTCAGATTTTAGAGCATTTTGGATTTGAGGTTTTTGCATTAGATATACTTAACCGGTAAAGTTAATGCAAATATTAAAAAATACAAAAAACTCCATAATGTGAAACATTTCTGGTCCCTTATAAGGAATATTCAGTATGTACTATTCAGCAGTAAAGAGAATGCATACATACAACAATGTGGTTGAGCCTCAAAATAATTATGTTGAGTAAAATAAGCCAAACAAAAAAAGAGTATAAATGCCATTTGGTTCATTTATCTAAAGTTTTGTTGTTATTGTTATCCGACTCAAAGCGACCCTACATATAACAGGCAAAACGCTATTGTCAGCGCTTCTCTGCTGTTTCTAGGATTTTCAATGGCAGATTGATTTTTGGGAGTGGGTTGCCGGTCTGTTTCCCAAGCCTATGGCAGCACCTAGTGTTCCTGGGTGGTCTCCCATCCAAGTACTAACCAGGCCTGACCCTGCTTAGCTTCTGAGATCTGATGGGATCCAGGGCCAAGGCTGCAAGCATCCAGTTCATAGCAACCCTCATAAGGTTTTCAATGGCTGATTGTTTGGTATTGTGTCTGGAGTGGATTGCCGCCTACTTCCCATTTTTGTGGTTCTGGGAATTGAACCTGGGACCTCAGAGACTGCAGAGTGGCACTCTACCAACTGAGCTAAATCCCAGCCCATCTAAACTTTTAGAAGCCTCAAAATAATCTAGTGTCGAGACAGCACTAACGACTGGAAGTAGGGATTGAGAGTGAGGAGGTTACAAAGGGGCCAAAGGAAACTTTTGGGGGTGATGGATGTGTTCAGTATTTCAATTGTGGTGATGGTTTCGTTTGTCAAAAATCAAATTGGATACTTCAAATATGTGCATTGTATCAATGCTGTTAGGGACAAACAATTCTACTTTCTTTAAGAAGGAAATGGAATTATAAGATCAGACTTTTAATCAACCTAGAAGAGATTTTTAGGATGTGAGGGTAGGTTGACTTGCCTGAGGTATTCACACTGGAGACATCAAGGCCTATGGTTATAAAACTTTCTATGTCATTCCCGTCACCTCCGGAGAGCAAGCAGGGTGAGCATGAGAGTCCTCGTCAGGATCAGGGAGGTGATTTCCTGAAGCACAAAATTTAATTACTTTCATAGTTAGGTGACAAAAATTAAAGACTTTATCAATTATTAAGTTATCTGTTTTTTTTTTAAAGCCCTGACTGTGAAATGATTAGTAATAAATTCCTCGGGTTGGCTGAGTGTCTACATGGTATATGAAGAAACATTTCTTTTTGTTTATTACAAATTCACTAGCTATTAGTTTAGAGTGTCCTATTGTTCTTATATTACACTAGTAAATTCTTTTTTCTCTTGGAAGGGGAAATATATAACTGCAGCAATGCATAATGATGTTTAGACTAATGTTGTTACAAACTAAAAAACAAATAGCAATGTGTTGTCAGCTTCCTGAGTAGAAATGACATAAGGGGCAGTCTGGTTTTATCATCTCTTGGCTCCAACTGTTTGATGATTGTGATATTGGAAAGAAAGAAAACATGAAACTTAAATACACAGAGAAATGCATATAGAAACAAGACTGTTGACATTTTCTTATTGTATAAGATTTAGAGGCAGATCTTTAGAAGTTTAATCTTGTAGCCATTAACTTACATATATGTAGTGTATAAACAAACACTGGGCTGGGATTTAGCTCAGTGGGTAGAGCGCTGCGCTGCAGTCTCTGAGGCCCTGAGTTCAATTCCCCGCACCACAAAAAATGGGAGAAGGGCCTGGCAATCCACTCCCAAGGCAATCCCGAAGCACTCAGCCATTGAAAACCCTATAAGGGTCGCTATGAGTCGGATATCGACTCGACGGCACCTAACAACAACAACAACAAGCAAACACTATCTCTGTGAAAAAATTATATTAGCATTGACTCTCCATTCTATTAAATGGACTGTTTTGCTCCTTGATATCTAAACCTACTGATTTTCTAGTTGATATCTACATTATAAGGTAGCTCAAGATGACCCCCTAAAGATAATGAAGCAAATGACCAATACAAAGCTTAAACTCTATGTCTTCTGCCAATCACAATAGACAGATCAATTCAGGAAGTAACAATAACAAAACGGTTCTTTTAGATTCAAAGAATACTTGTTGACTTCTACTTTAAAAGAACTGGTCTCTGCAAATAATTATACTTGCAAATAAATGTCATCTGTGCGATATGAAATGGATTCTTTGACAAATATTAGTCTTTGAACTTACCTACTTTAGATTCCCATTACTATGGGCATGATTTTCAACTTTGAAGGCTGATAAGGATAGGCTAAGCTATGATGTAATAACAACAAAAATAAATCTCAATTTCTTGTTGTTGTTGTTTTTAGGTGCCATTGAGTCAGTGTCCGACTCATAGCGATCCTATATACAACAGGAGAAACACTATTGTCAGTGCTTCTCTGCTATTTATAGGGTTTTCAGTGGCTGATTTTTTGGGGGGAGTGGGTTGCCGGGTCCTCCCAATTTGTTAGTATAGCAGAAGTCTAATTGCTATTGACATTTGTTTTTGTTAGGTGCCATCAAGTCCAGTCCAACTCATAGCAACCCTGTGTATAAAAGATGAAACACTTCATGACACTGTGCCATGCCCTGCACTGTGTCAGTTTTTCTCTGCTATTCATACGGTTTTCAGTGGCTGATTGTTTTGTGACTGTTTTGAGAGTGGATTGCCACATCCTTCTCCCATTTTTGTAGTGCTAGGGATCAAACCCGGGGCCTCAGAGAGTGTAGAATGGGACTCTACCAACTGAGCCAAATCCCAACCTTGCTATTGACATTAGACACCTAAAATAGGTCAGAGATTCTGCTCCACATTGTGTCTCTGGGATGTATGATGGAAGATCCACTGTCTTACAGCTCGGTGTACCCTCTGGACCATGGGGCCTTCTTGTTACAGGGGAAACTAGAGTTAGGGTCAGTATTAGCCTTTGAATTCTTCAACATAAGAGTGACAGGTCTTTTCATTCACAGTCCATTGCGGGAACCAGTAATACAGGTCCACCTAACTGCAAGCTAGCTGGAGGATTATAGGGTTTCTCCTAGATTTGCAGTAATAGATAAATGTTTTTGCTATAGAAGGCAAGTCAAATTTTTACATAACATGACTCCACTTTGCCTGGCATTTTTGAAGTAATACTTTAATAGAAAAATTAATGCCATCTACTTAAAGTATTCAACTGGTAAAGATGCTTATAAAGTTGCTTTATTATGCCACACTTAAGTTTTTTGTGTATTCTCATTTGTTAATAAGGAGAGGAGAAAGGGAATCAATATATTCTTTAAATTACCACTATGTACATAAATGGTAAATTGCCGGTATCCATTTTCCAAATAATCAAACTGACCTTGCTTCTGACCTCAAAGTGAGATTTTGTGTGTGCTCAACACCAATATCATTTCTTGGCCTGAATTGTAATAGCTTCCTAACTGGTCTTTTTGCTTGCCTCTCCAATTAATTCTTCATGTGGTAACCAGACAAATTTTCTTTTAGCTAAGGAAGATCAAGCTACTCTCTTTGTTTAAAATCTATCAATAGCATCTCACTTTCAAACTCCTCCAAAGCCTATAAGAGCTTAAATGTTTTGGCCTCTGCCTCTACTTTTTTTTTTTTTTTTTCCGGTACTGGGGATTGAACCCAGGGCCTTGTGCTTGCATGTTCTGCAAGTGCTGGACCACTGAACTGCACCCCTAGCCCTTTTTTTTTTTTTCCACTTTTTGAGACAGGGTCTCACTAAGTTACGCAGACTGCCTCTGGTCTTGAACTTGCGATCCTCCTGCCTCCACCTCTTGAGCCGCTGGGATTATAGGCGGGTGCCACCATGCCCGACTTTGCCTCTACTTCTTCATCCTACCTCATTCTTTCTCCTTCACTGAGTTCTAGCACCCCCTTGGCAAACCTGCTGCACCTTGAGCTAGCCAAATTTCCCCCCCCTCAGGGCTTTGAATTTGTCTTCTACATGGATAGTCTTTCTGGTTTCTTAGCTGAGATGTCACCTTCTTAGAGGATCTTTCCTGATAACCCTATCTTTATCGTGTCACTCTGTTTTTGTCCTTCAGAGTGCTTATTATAATGCTATGCCACATAATTTAATGAAAGGATCAAAAGATTTGAGCCAGGGGAATGAATTTTTAAAGGATGATATTTGGAGATGTGTTTTTTAAAAAAAGACTATGAGAGGGAGAAAATGTTTGCCAATCTCATATATGCACAGAATCCATATCTAAGATACATAGAGAACTCTCAAAACTCAACAAGGAATAAGCAGACAACCCAGTTTTTAAAAAACTAACAGTTTGAACAGATAGTTCATCAAAGGCGATATCCAGATGGCAACTAAGCACATGAAAAAAATGCCCTGCATCATTAGTTATTAGAGAAATGCAAATTGAAACCACAAGGAGATAACAAAAAACACAGTAAGATACTATCACACACCTATTAGAATGACTTGAAAAAATAGAAAATCTTTACAAAGATGTGGAGAATGTGCAAGCCTTTTTTTTTCCCCGGTACTGGGGGTTGAATCCAGGGCCTCACACTTGCGTGCTCTGCAAGTGCTGGACCACTGAACTGCACCCCTAGCCCACTTTTTTACTTTTTGAGACAGGGTCTCACTAGTTACACAGACTGCCTCTGGTCTCAAACTTGCAATCCTCCTGCCTCCACCTCCCGAGCCACTGGGATTACAGGCATGCACCACCGTGCCCGGCAACATGTGCAATTCTCATTCACTACTGGTAGGGATACACAATGGTACAGCCACTTTGGAAAAGTTTGGCGTTTTCATATAAAGTAGTCATACACTTACATATGACTCCACTTGTCTGTCCCTTAGACGTATGCAAATTCATGTTTACACAGAATTCTGCCTGAGTAAGGAGGATGTTTATAGCCCCTTCCCTCCTTCCTCTCTCCCTCCCTCCCCCCCCCCTCTTTCTTTCTTTCTTTCTTTCTTTCTTTCTTTCTTTCTTTCTTTCTTTCTTTCTTTCTTTCTGGCAATACTGGGGGTTGAACCCAGGGTCTTGCACTTGTGTGATTTGCAAGTGCTGGACCACTGAGCTGCATGCCCCAGCCCAGTTTTTTACTTTTGTTTTTGAGACGAGGTCTCACTATTTCGCAGACTGCCTCTGGTCTTGAATTTGCAATCCTCCTGCCTCTGCCTCCCCAGCCGCTGGGATTACAGGCATGTGCCACCGCACTGGGCTTATAGCAACATTATTAATCATTGGCAAAATTGGATATAACCCTAGTATCCTTTCAGTAGGTAGATAAGCTGTGATATATCCATTATATGGAATACTATGCAGCAGTAAAAAGGAATGAACCACTGATAGACCAACAGCATGATAAATCACAGATGTTTCATGAAAGAAGATTCAAAGGTTACATACTGTATAATTCCTTTTCTGAGTCATTTTGTGAAAAGCATAAACCATAGCAATGGAAGATAGATTTGTGTTTGCTAGGGATAGAGATGAAGCAAAAATTTCACTCCAAAAAGATAACTGAAGGACATATTTTGGGGCAATAGAACTATTCGGTGGTGGTTGTGGTAGCATTCTGCACATTTTTAAAACTCATAGAACATTATACGAAAAGGGTGAATTTTACTGTCTGTAAATTTTAACATAAACTTAAGGTGAAAAGAGAAAGCTCATGGACAGTACTCTGTAAGTTTTGGGTAAAACTTGATTTTGTTTCGTGTGTGTGTGTGTGTGTGTGTGTGTGTGTGATCATGGTTGTTTCACTGCAAGGCTAACAAAATTCAGTTTTTATTCTTTCCAGAAAAGAGGTGTCAGGTTGTAGGAAGTATTGGTTTCTCCTAGGCAGTCCATATGGCAATGACATTCTTTAAGCTAATATTGCTGTACTGATTTCCCTTGTTTTAAAAATTAGTGTTTTTTTTAGATGAGTGAGATTTTATTTTATCATAACCTTACATTATTAATTATAATATATAGTTTTGTAGTAATGATGCTTTTTAAAAACCACTGTGAAAAGATTTTTAACTTGAATTTTTCTAAGAAAGGGATGATTTCCAGTGCTTTATGACCTGGCATTCCATGTATTAACTTTAAACCCTTTTACCTAAAAATAATTATACTAACAAGGTATATAGTAAAATGTTTCCTCCTATTTTTAAATACTTTGTGCTCATGTCTAATAAAATAGCTCTGTCCCCCACAAGACATGAACATTGAGTTAACATGTATCAAACAATGTTTTGTACTCTAACTTCATTATATTTTGTAGCAATCCATTTTGTATTAGGTTAATTACTTGAAAGCCAGACCTACTTGTTTGAGGAATTTTCATTCTGAAGAACATCACAATCATTATTTACGCCACCTCTTAACCTCCTTTGAAAACCGCCCCAGCATTCATTTTTCTGATATCTCCTTACAATTAAATGGCACCACTTTTTGTCCTGTGGAGGCATGACTTGGTGTATATGGTACTGCTTCCTGATTATCTTGAATACAAGTTTGGATTTCAAATGTGTGCTGAACATTCCCACACCATTTGAAACTTATTATCTGATGTCTTCTTTTTCCAAAACTCAGCATGATTTATTTATGCAGCAGTTATTGCAGTTGTACCATTTAATTTCCTCTATCATCTTCTCTCTCCATTTGGGCTGATATGCAGGAGGACATTTGATGTTCTAGTGGATATCATAAGAGAATGTTGAACTAGGCAGGGAACATTCTTCATACAGAATCTAGCCTGTTGTCAGGCTGTCCTCAATCAGAGGGGTGGTACTGTGGCTACATTCTCATCTACATCACAGCATTTCTTTTAAAACATGTCATTTAAAAACTATAAAACCAAATATTTAAAAGCACTCTCAGTGTTTACTTTGCTGAGCCTTACTATTGATTTTGTTGTTTTATGGAATGCTGTAGAGGAGTCCATTGTTAATCATGTCCTAACCATATAAAATATGTAATAAGCTGCTGAATAGAATGATGACAGCAGACAGAGAACAGAGTTCCATTTGAATTCATGCAAATATATAGTTTTCCCAGAAAGCCATTTTTAAAGTATGATCCACATTTTGGAAATAAAACAAAGAATAACGCCTTGGAATAGAAATCTGTAAAGAAACCCGTAATAGCTGAAAGAGTATAATAAATTCTGCAGGGAGAGCTTTCCATTTTCTGTTCCTTTTCAAATTCTAATACTAAAACTCTATTAGTAGTCTGTATAAAATGATGAGACATGAAGCCCTGCTGGTATAAAACTATTACTAATCTGTTACTTTGCATAAATTTTCACTCAAAGAATTGTCTGTGGTCTTCTCATGAAGGACCTGCTAGTCACTTTCTAGCTAAACAGATAAGACCTATTAACTATCGTCTTGAAATTGAATGGTGTTGGAATTTGCAGCATTTCATTTTTTACAAGTTGGGAAAAGAAAGGGGTGCATGAAAGGCACACAAGGATAATTACTCCAATGAGAAGTCTGTGGTCTTAAGTGAATTGACAGCCTTTTCATTAGTTTTGGGGTGTCACATTAAGCAGAAAGGCATTTTTACTCTTATTTTAAAAATAGGTGTATTTTTAAGCAGTCACCTTCCTACATTTAGGCCACATCGTTGTTTTATTTCCAATAATTGTAACAGGAAATTTACCATCTCCTCCCCCATAAACTTTGTCTTCCCTATTTCAGCTCATGGCACTCTTTTGTTCCTGGGTCATACAGGCCTATAATTTAAATCAACCTTGATTTCTCTTTCTCTTCCTTCCAACGTTTAAGCCATTGCCAAGTTCTTTTGATTCATCTTTCATAATTTCTCTTATATTCATTCCTCTCCCATTCCCATTACCAGCATCCTAGTACAGACCATTATGGCCTCATGCCTAAATTACTACACCTTTAAATGGTTTCCCAACCTCTAGTTAATTCCCTTCCAATCCATCCTGAACACTGACACTAGATTTACTTTACTAAATCATGCTTTCTTAAATTTAGTAATTGAAAGTTTGGAGGTAATTGCAATAATAATGGAAGCTATTTGTGTTAATAAGAGACAGCATAGTATTTGTGGTATATTGGCTTTGGAACCAAATAAACCTGGGTTCGAATCCCAGATTGATCCCTTTGTAATGGTGTGAACTTAGGAAATGAATTACTTGACCTTTTTGTACTTCAGGATCCTCATTTGACAATAGAGAGAATAAAACTGAGTTGTTATGAGGAATAACCTCACTATGTAAAATGCATAGGTTGGTGGACTTCATTAGTGATAGTTATTAATAGTAGAAGTGTTGCTGCTGCTGCCACTGTTCTCTGAGGTGCAAAATGGAGAAAGCGGCAGAGTAGAGGATGGAATTGGGGGAATGTCTCCAATTAGAAAGCATAAGGAAATCTTTTCATATCCGTAAATGCTTCTGAAAGAGTAAGGAGTTAAAATTTTTTTATTTCTTAGAATGTTCACATTTTTAAACACATCTATGTCTTCTTTCTTTAGGTAGACTACAGACAGTATTTTTCATCTACATGAATTTGATAGACTACAGATGGTATTTTTCATCTCCATGAACTTGAACTTCTTTGCAAAGCTAAGGATCAAAAACCATTAGTTTTGATGATTGGAAACTTAGTGCTGATATTCCAGACTGCAGTTTCACAGAGAGCTGGTAGTGCCAGGTGGGAATAAAAAGGAAAGATAGATGTAAGAGGTATCATCCTTGAGAACTTGGCAACAGATTCCAGTAGACTAAATTGTGGTCAAAAAGTGGAGGCAGCAGTTGGTAGACATTTTATCCAGCAAACTTAGGGTGAAAATAAGAAATGAACTAGGGTACTATTTACACTGGGGGCTACCAGGGTGAGGGGAGTCCTTTCCACAGCAAGCTAGAGACTAAGTGTAAAGGGAACTCATGTTGAGGGTGAGTGTGGAAACAAGGACTTCACAAATTGAAAGAATCCATGACACTTGGGCACAGTCATCATCTTCATGTGTGGCCACCATCCTTGCACCATGAAAACATGCACATGGAGTGGCTGACCTTTTGCTTCTCTTCTATGGTCCTTGATCATAATAATCTTAAAAGAATCTCAAAATATTTGCTATTGACAAAACAGTTTTGAGGTATGTGTTTGAGGCTAGTGACAGTTTAGAGAAATGGTGGTGAGTACTATGTAAGACAACTGATAATAAAAATGCATTGTTCTTGAAGACTCAGGAAGAAAATAACAGTCACTATTCAGTGAGTTTGATTCAAGGTTTATCAGGTGTTTGGTCTACTTAAGCACTGTGCTAGGATGACAATGACTAGAAATGAGCACCTGCCTTCCAAAAACTTACACTTCAGTAATCCCCAAATACCCACAATGTAAGACATTCATTATTCAGCAATTATTTGTTACATTATGTTTACAACGCAGTGTGTGCCAACTTCTGTGCTAGGCAGTGAGGATAAAATGGGGAATAAGACAGAGAGCCTTTCTTCAATGTAATTTTAGTATATATAGGGACTAATTACTAATTGCATAGTGCAGGAATAAGTTCCATTGGTGAGGTAAAACGTAGCAGTAAAGGGGTTTAGAGTAATCCAGTATCAGCTGTGATTGGAAAACCAGAAATCGTTTATCATTCGTTTAAACCGATCTTAAAGAAATGGATACACTTTCAGTAGATGAAGAGAAGGGGTTAGTGAAACATGGGTGAGGATAATTTTCGAATAGAGGTATTTTCTATTAGAGATAATTTTCTAATAACACTAACAAAGTGATCGAAACAGGGAAACTGTTTGGACAACCAAGTTATATTAGAGGATAAGGGATAAATGAAGCTCCACAGGACACCTGGTCTAGTTCTCAGTTTTGGATGTACACTAGAATCACCTAGAGAGCTTGTTAAAATGCAGATTCTAGGCATTTCCCCCTTCAGGGTATGGAATCTAGAGAATGGTGTAAAACTTGTATTATTTTCTGAGCTTCTACTAATTATTTTCTGACCTTACATTTTTAATAAGCACCATGGTTGACTCCTAATTCAGTTTATCTTTTAAGGAAATAATGATCTGGTCCCAAACATTGAACCACTTCTTCAACCCTTCTCAAACCATCTGTGGTAAGTAGTTGTTTACCATTAACATGACCTGAGTCTGTCTTCTGAGGCAGCCTGTTCTGTATTTGAATAGAGCTACTGGCTAGGAAAAAATGTTTCCTTTTACCGAGCTGAAATTTCTTTGTCTGTTCTCTCCCTGGTTTTAGCTTTCTTCCCTGGAGGCCACAGAAAACAATAACAGGCCGTTTCCTATGTCAGAGCCCTTCAGGTATTAGAAGGCCTCTCTCTGTAAGCTGAAAGCATCCAAGTTCTTACTTGTTTGGGTTTTGAATTGTTTCGTGGTAGACACATGCCTCTGAATGCATTCCAGTTGTTCCATGACCTTTGTAAAGTGTAGCACACAGAACTAAACAGTGTTACTGCATGGTCTTTGAATTGTGAGTGAATAGTACCCAGATGGGCCATGTCGTTATATCCATTATTTCCTCATATGGTCCTCATAAATATTGTAATGGAAACTTGGGGACACAGTGTTGATTAGAATAACCTTTATTAAGAGATTATATGCCAACAGAAAAAGAATGTGGTAGGAACTGGCTCGTAGGGTGCTTGGTAATTGTCAGCTACTAAATTTTGGAGTGGAATATAAGGAGATAGAATACTGTCCTTGTCCTTTTTAAGTTTTACTCTACATCTTGGCTTATAAAAGTATTTATCTCCCACCTCCATCTTCTTTGCTATGGCCTTCTTTCTTTTTTGTTTCCTTTCCTTGTGTGTTAAGGATTTTACATGTGTCAGGTTAGAAAAATTACCTGTGTGTGTTTCTCCTCATAATAAGTACTTTGGCTGGTTGGTGGAGGTGGCAGTGGTGGTAATGGTGGTAAAATGTAATACAGTTCCAGAGAATATTGGTGGCAGAGGAGGAGCTTTGGCTGGGGATTGAGCAAAGTCACCATTTTTATCTTCTTCCTTCCTCTTGTGTGGTCCTTGAAATATTGATTGCTGTAGCAAGGCTTGGTTGGACTCTGGGGTTAACAGGAGCTGCAGCTAAACAAGCTGAATTTAAATCATAAATTGTCTTTTGGAGGGTTATATAAGTGTAGGTCTCTAGGCCTATTTTAAAGCTCTTGAACCAGGACCAGGGAATCTTCCTGAAGACTTCATTCACCCTGTGGTTACAACTTTAGTTCTGATTTTGCCTCCCACCAACGTTTTGACTTTACCTTCAAAAAGCAATTCTGTCAAGGTGGGGTGTTTTTCCAACATGATAAACTGTACATCCAGCGTTCTAATAAGGAGTTTGGTGGATTGGGAAAGGGTAAGGAGAGATTTGGGGTATTTTCCCTTTTGGGGGGCAGCTCTATAATAATTTTTCTTGCTTTGTAATCTGAATTGTTAAAAAAGAATGCCTACTAATTAGCTTTTTTGTGTCAAAGTTTGCAATGATTGGACAAAGTGTATACTGAAACATCCTTGGTATTTTCTGTGCTTTCAACCTTTGGCAACATACTACCTTCGTTGGTGACTATTAGAGCTCATGTTTCGTCCCCCACTGGTATTTTCCTTCTGGAATAAGGATGCCAGTCGATTTTTCATGAATCCAATTGCAGTTTCTAAGTGTTACTAACATTTGAGGTTCTTTTTGACTTTGCTAAATTACTTGTAGCATCTTTTGTTGCTTGCTATGCTGATTAATCGAAAAGTCTCTTGAGCCTCTTCCTATCTTTCTGACCCCCAAATTGACAGCTGTGTTGTAATAAATTGCTGTGTACACCATCCCAATTCTGAATCTCTAGTTGATGGGTCTTATAAACTGTCCTGCATGGTGACAAGGTAGGAGGGTTTTTCTGAATCTTCACTCTTCTGCAGCATTTTGTTTTAATACTACTCAACTTTCAAAGAACTTGATATGTTTTCATTCACTTAGGAAAAAAAGTAAAGAAAACTGCAGTGAGGTACTCTTGCAAAAATTTAAGCAATGACAGTTCTTTTAATGAATTATAAAATTGCCATTAATACAGAAAATATAAATGACGTAGGAAACAATTATTGTTAGTGATTTTTTTAATCAAAATGTTTTGGAGGATCATTGGGCTTTCTAATTAGCCAGGCATACCAGAATTTTGCCTGTCCTGATTTAATGTGTCTAGGTTTATATACAGGATTTGATTATAGGACTTTGCATTATGTGCTGGAGAAATTGATCCCTGTGATGGTTAGCCTTGGTTGTCAACATGACTGGATTAAGAGATGCCTAAACCACACCGCCAGGTACATCTGTCAGGGTGTTTCCAGAGAGGACTGACATGTGGATGCCACCATCCAGTCTGCTGGGAACCCTGGTAGAATAAAAGAGAAGGAAGAAGGCAGCACATAAAGGTAGACAGGCTAAAAGTCTTCCAGAGCACAGCATGTGCCTCTAATTTCCACTGCCCACAGACATCAGATTACAGTTTTCTCAGCTTCCACATGAATTCAACACCAGACTTTCTAGCGTGCTTCCAGACCTTGGCAACAGGCGGAGACTCCTCAGGTTTACAGCTCTTGGACTGAGTGCCTCTAGTCTCTCTGCAAATGAGCCTGTGGATCTACCCTGCTCAAATTATGTAAACTAATCTAATAAATCCCCTTTCATTTTACACAAACACACACACGCACTTTCATTCCATGATTCTGTTTCTATGGAGAACCCTAACTGATACAGTCCCCTCTGCCTAGCTTAGTGTAGTATAATGAGCATTTGCTTTGGCATCCAACAGACCTGACTAGGTTCAACTGTATGGCCTTGGGTAAGATACTTGTCTAAGCCTCAGTTCCTTTATCTATAAAATATGGCTAATACTAGATTCTAGACCGGTTATGTCATGTCTCACCTATGGCCTGCGTGTCGTCCAGGACAGCTAAGTAATGAGACCCACAGAATCTTTCATCATCAGTTTTTAGCATTTGTGTTGTTTGTGACTCCCCTTATTATGTATATGTACTAACTATTTTATATAATTTATGCATGGCCCAAGACAATTTCTCTTTACTCAATGCAGACCAGGAAAGTTAAAATGTTGGCCACCCCTGGTCTAAACCCTACCTCATAGTTTTTGCCAAGATTAAAATAAATAATAAATATAAAGATGTGTGAGTGCCTAGCATACAGTCAGCACCTGTGTCATGGCAGATGCTAGTGATAAACATGACGGTTTCATAAACAGAGTCCCTCACCTCACAGTGTACTGGTAGAGATAGACACTGAATGAATCCTTATGAAAATAGTTAATTATGATTGTCTATGCTTCTTGGCATAAGTACAGATACATTTAAAGAGGCTGTGTTTCTGTGGCCCATCCCTTGTGGATGGTTCACACTGAGTGTGCTGTGTCTTCAGCTGGGCAATTTTCTGTTAGCAAGGGGTGAGTCCTCAGTAATCTGAGCCTTATGAATGGAGCCCTCACCACCCAAATGTCTTGCTTTTCCTTTTGCTCTGATGTTTTACTCTGTGCGTGTGTGTGTGTGTGTGTGTGTGTGTGTGGTACTGGAGGTTGGACCCAGGGCCTCACACTTGCATGCTCTGCAAGTGCTAGACCACTGAGCTGTGCCCCCCAGCCCATTTTTTACTTTTTGAGACAGGGTTTCACTAAATTACACAGACTGCCTCTGGTCTCGAACTTGGGATCCTCCTGCCTCTGCCTCCCGAGCTGCTGGGATTGCAGGTATGCGCCACTGTGCCCGGCTCTGATGTTTTACTCTTGAGTCCAGTGAAAACTTTCCTCACAGGATCAGGAAGGCCTGTGTTCTCAGAGGATAGGAATTGTTGTTGTTGTTGTTAGGTGCCGTCGAGTCGAGTCCGACTCATAGCGACCCTATGTACAGCAGATCGAAACACTTGCCGATTCTGTGCCAGGCAAACCATCTTATTTATGTTTAAGCCCATTGTTGCAGACACTGTGTTAATCCATCTGGTGGAGGGTTTTCCTCTTTTCCGTTGACCTGCCACTCTTCCAAACA
>VMDO01018859.1:0-41115 GCA_007922755.1 Pedetes capensis
AGGAAAGGCTGGACGTCGGTGTCCTGGAGGACACCCCCTGTGTCCCCATCTCCCACGCTCACCGCGCAGTGTGGGGAAATGAACGGAGCTGAAGGCTGCCCTCTGGCGGTCACAATGACACCGTCACAACAACCCAGGGAAACTGCGTGGGCGCAAGTGGTGGGTGTGGAATGATCGTAAATTCAGTAACAGGGGCAGTAATCATAGTGACTCTCGTGGCGTTTACATAGCCAGGCACCAGCTAAGGATGGACAGGTCCTTAGTCATTGATTCTCTCAACAGTTCTTCGAGGTGTGTAATATTCTTATTCCCATTTTACAGATATAGAAAATGAGGCACAGAGTGGATGATAACTTGCCCAAGGCAAGCAAGCAGACAGCAGAGGTGTGAATCCAGAATTCACGTCTCTGAGTCTACGGTTAATTATAGCTCTCAGCATTTCTCCAGCTTGTTGCCGTTTTAAGAGTCTGCCCCAGCTTTATCTATTCACGTACTTGTTTTAGAACTTGCTTCTTCGGTTCCCTCTGCTTCACCTAAGCCTTAACTCTTCTTAATCTAATGCCTCACAGGCTGAATCTATGCTCATCTTTCAAAAACCGTGCCTCAATGTGCAAATGAAAAGCACAAGATACTTCGATGCAGCCCTTAAAGTGGCAGAAGTGAAAAACGATCCACAATAAATCGCAGAAACCTCACCCTGAGCCACAAGCCCACCCGACAGGGTTGCTTATTGGATGATGCTATGTTTTTGAAACTCTGGGCAAGTCAGACAGATCTTTGGTGACAGATGGCAGATCTGTGGCTGCTTGGCTCAAAGGGTGGCAGAAAGGGTTTTGAGAAAGCATGCTGGAATTTTGTGGGTGATGGGAATGAGCTATATTTTGATTGTAGTGTTGGATGCATGGCTGTTTAACTCTGCCAAAACTTATCAAAATGTACACTTAAAATGGGTGAATAAATGTACAGCCCAATCTGACAAGATTTTAAGATAAGGCTTTGTGGTGTTCAGACAGATAAGCAGTCACTTAAAAAGAACAAGAATTTATGAAACAAAACCAGGAAGAAATAAATCAAGAATGAAAAAATCATTTAAAAGTTTTGGAAATAAAATAAAAATACTATGTCACAAACTTTAGAATGGACCCAACTGAAGAATTAGGGAATGAAAATTCCTAAAATGCCCTAAAAATTCATCTATCTAGCTGGGCGTGGTGGTGCACATCTGTAATCCCAGCGGCTTGGGAGGCGGAGACAGGAGGATCGCAAGTTCGAGACTAGAGGAAGTCTATGTAACTTAGTGAGACCCTGTCTCAGGAAGTAAGGAAAAAAAAATAAAAGGGCTGGGGGTGCAGCTCAGTGGTCCAGCACTTGCAAAGCATGCAGGCGTGCGGCCCCAGGATCAACCCCCAGTACCACACACCAAAAAAAAAAAAAAAAAAAAAAAATTCATCTATCTATGTATGTGTATGTGTGTATATATATGTTGTTGTTGTTAAGTGCCATCAAGTAGGTATCCGACTCATAGCGACCTTGTGTACAACAGGAGAAACACTATTGTCAGTGCTTCTCTGCTGTTCATAGGGTTTTCAATGGCAGATTGATTTTTGAGAGTGGGTTACCAGGTCTGTCTCCCAAGCCTACAGCACCTGGTGTTCCCAGGCGGTCTCCCATCCAAGTACTAACCAGGCCAGACCCTGCTTAGCTTCCGAGATCTGACGGGACTGGATGCCACAGGGCTATGGCTGTAGGCTGTGTGTGTGTGTGTGTGTGTGTGTGTGTGTGTGTGTGTGTGTGTGTGTACACACACATATGCATACACATTTATATATTTATATACACACATATACATATATATGGATGAAAGTATTAAAAATACAATAGCTTATTTAAGTGACATGAAGGAAAAACTGATAGTTCCAACAGAGGTCTAAAAGGTTCCCCAGAAAAACTAACATGAACAGCAGAGAAGCCTTATTTGAGGAGGCAATGGTTGAGAACTTTTAGGAATTGAAGACAATCTTGAATCCTCTAATCAAGAGGACACTCTAAGTACTGAACAGATAAATAAAAAATAGTTTCATGTCCAGACAGATTGTGGTGAAACCTCCGAGCATCGTGTGTAGGGAGGAAACCTTGATGGCCTCTGGGAGGAGAGCAGATCGCTGCAGACCCACCACAGACTTGTTATCAGCCATGTGGCAGAGAAACATGGAGGAAGAAATTTAAAGTGCGGAGGTGCTGGAACGGTGGCCTCGCCTGTGATGCCAGCGACTCGGGAGGTGAAGACAGGAGGATCACACATTTGAGGCCAGAGGCAGCCTGTGAACTTAGCGCGACCCTGCCTCAATTTAAAAATATGAAAAAGGGGCTGGAGGTGCAGCTCAGTGGTAGAGCACTTGCAAAATATGTGCAAGGCCTGTGGGTCAGCCATCCCCCCTGCAAAAAACAAAAACAAAAACAAAAACCCTAAGGCTGGGCGTGGTGTCGCACGCCTGTAATCCCAGTGGCTTGGGAGGCAGAGGCAGAAGGATGGCAAGTTTGAGGCAGTCTGCGTAATTTAGCCAGACCCTGTCTCAAAAAGTAAAAAAAAAAAAAAAAAAAAAAAGGCTGGGGGCACAGCTGAAGTGGTCCAGCATTTCCAAAGTATGCAGGCACGAGGCCCTGGGTTCAGCCCCCAGTACCGCAAAAAACAAAACAAAACAAAACAAAACCTGAGAAAGATTACTGCTAACCTCAAATCTCATGCCTTGCTAAACTTTTTTTCCCCAGTTCTTTCTTTGTTGTTGTTGTTGTTAGGTACCATTGAGTCGGTATTCGACTCATAGCGACCCTCATAGGGTTTTCAATGGCTGAGTGCTTCGGGATTGCCTTGGGAGTGGATTGCCAGGCCCTTCTCCCATTTTTGTGGTGCTGGGAATTGAACTCGGGGCCTCAGAGACTGCAGTGCAGCGCTCTACCCACTGAGCTAAATCCCAGCCCCCAGTTCTTTCTAATAATAGTAAAATACACATAACACAAAATTCACCCTCCGAACTGTCTGTAGGTGTAGCTGAGTGGTGTTGAAAACCCTCAGTATGTTGCGCAACCTCCACCACCAACCACTGCAGAACTGAAACTCTGCATTCATTAACGTGCCGTCCCCATTTGTCCCCTGCAGCACCCGCAAGCACTCTTCCACTTCCTGCCCCGGGGAATCTTACCCCGCTAGGGAGCACGTGGAAGCCGAGTGGTGCGGCAGGTGTCCATCGCCCCCGGCTGATTTACTCAGCACGAGGTCCCCTGGGTTCATCCGTGTTGCGGCACGCGTTAGGGCTTCCTTCCTCTGTAAACACCTCTCTGACCTCTGCTGAACTATAATCGAGCAAGAGTAATCGCAAAGCAAATTCATTCCAGACAAGCAGAGACCCAGAGTATTTGCCACGCCCCAGGCCACGCTTGAAAGAATCACTGAAAATCTGCTTCAACGTGGAGACAGAACCCAGATGGAACAGGGGAGGTTTGAGGCAATAGCGCAGTCTGTGATAAAGCATGTGGGTAAATTTAACCCACCAGTTACAGTCTTTTTTTTAAAAAAGGTGGCCCCACAAAAGGAAAAATTAAACTACAGATTATAATAAACTTGAGGACAGCTCTTCTTTTCTTCAAGAATTAAGACACATTCCAGACAATTGTATTTTAAAAGTATACAATTATGTATGACCAAAATTTGAGGGTAACTACAGCAAAAATTGAATTCCAAACATTCAAAGGGAATCAAAGGAATCCAGAAACCTTTATCAAACAAACAGAATGTGAGAGAAACAAAGTAAAAAGGATAACAAAACACAAAATAAGGTTGTAGACATTAAGAACCTCTGTATCAATAATCACAATGAAAGGGGATAGATTTAGCCATTGAAAGATTGTTGTTGTCGCCAGGGGCAGTGGCCCACGCCTGTCATCCCAGCATCTTGGGAGGCGGAGATGGGAGGATCACAAGTTTTGAGACCAAAGGCAGTCTGCATACCTTAGCGAGACCCTGTCTCAAAAAAAAGGTAAAAAATTGGGCTGGGGGTGCAGCTCAGTGGTCCAGTACTTGCAGAGCATGCAGGCGCAAGGCCCTGGGTTCAACCCCCAGTACCGCAAAAAAAAAAAAAAAAAAAGATTGTTGTTAGGTGCTGTTGAGTCAGTATCTGACTCATATTGACCCCACCTACAACAGAGGAAATAGTATTGTCAGTGCTTCTCTGCTATTCATAGGGTTTTCAATAGCTGATTGTTTTTTGGGAGTGGGTTGCCTGGTGTTCCCAGGCGGTCTCCCATCCAAGCACTAACCAGGCCTGACCCTGCTTAGCTGCCAAGATCTGATGGGATCAGATGTCACAGTGCTATGGCTGCAAGCATTAAAAGATTGTTGTTGTTGTTAGGTGCCGTCTAGTTGGTATCCGACTCATAGCGACCCTCACAGGGTTTTCAGTGATTGCCTTGGGAGTGGATTGCCAGGTCCTTCTCCCATTTTTGCAGTGCTGGGAATTGAACTCGGGACTTCAGAGACTGCAGCGCAGCACTCTGCCAACTGAGCTAAATCCCAGGCCCATTAAAAGATAGTTTACACAAAATACATAAAACCAAATCACCCAGAAAAAAATTGAAAAAAAAGGGGGGGATATGAAAAGCATAAATGTGGCTGGGAAGTGTAGCCCAGTGGTAGAGTGCTTGCCTAGAATGCACAAGACCAGGAGCTCAATCCCTAGCACCACACACACACAAAAGTATAAATGTTAATGTACAAAAGACTGCCATTGTATCAGTATTCATGTTCCTAACGGCCAGAGCTGAATTTAAGGTAAAAGGCACAATTAAAGATTAATAGGAATGCTATATAATATTGAAAGCAAACATGAAAGATTTTACCATCATGAATTTATTTTTGCCTAGCAGTTCAACATCAGAATATATGTAGAACCAACTGACAAATCCACAGTTCTGACAGCAGAATTTATTTGTTTATTTTTATCAGAAACAGATCAAGCCACATGTGGTGGCCCATGCCAGTACCCCAGCACCTGGGTGGGAGAGGCCAGAGGATTTCAAGGTCCTGGGCAACCTAAGCTCTGTAGTCAGACTATCTCAAAAGGAAAAAAAATCCAGGTGTGGTGGCGGACGCCTGTAATCCCAGTGGCTTGGGAGGCGGAAGCAGGAGGATCACAAGTTCAAGACCAGAGGCAGTCTGCATAATTTAGTGAGACCCTATCTCAAAAAAGTAAACAAAAAATGGGCTGAGGGTGCAGCTCAGTGGTCCAGCACTTGCAGAGCATGCAAGCTCGAGGCCCTGGGTTCAACCCTAGTACCAAAAAAAAAAAGGGGGGGGGCGTGGTAATGGTAGAGTACTTGCCTAGTATTTGATCCACTACCATGAACAAAACAAAATAAAAAACCCAAACTGAAACAACACAACGGCAACAACAACAACAAAAACCAGACAGATCAGGCAGGCAAATGATTCTTAGTAGGGGTGCTGAAGGTCTGAACACCTGAATTGGCTGCAGGCATGATAAGCTGCAGCCAATGAATCGAGATGCTCCCTTCTTCCCAAGGACACGCAGACTCTATTGAAAGCCATTTTTACTAAATCATAAGAGAAAGCCTAACAATTTTCTGCCTGCAGCGGTAGCCCTGTGGCATCCGATCCCGTCAGATCTCGGAAGCTAAGCAGGGTCGGGCCTGATTAGTACCTAGATGGGAGACTGTTTGGGAACACCAGGTGCTGCAGGCTTGGGAGAAGGACTCGGCAACCCCCTCCCCAAAATCAATCTGCCATTGAAAACCCTATGAACAGCAGAGAAGCACTGACAATAGTGTTTCCTCTGTTGTACAGAGACTCAGTATGAGTTGGATACCGACTCGGTGGCACCTAACAACAACAACAACAATTTTCTAAGGCTCAATGCCATACTATCTTACTCTCAGATTATAGGAGTAAATTACAAAATAAAAGTAAACAAATAGTCCCCAGATTCTCTCATTTTTGGAATCCTGACATGTTCTAATTTATGGCTTAATGAGAAACAAGCATGCTTATGTTTTAGAAACTATCTAATATTGAATTTTTTTTTTCTTTTTACGGTACTGGCAGGCTGCACCCAGGGCTTTGTGCATACTTTACAAGTGCTCTACTGCTAAGCTGCACCCCTAGTCTCGTTTTAATATTTTTATCTTGAGACAGGGTCACACTAAGTTGCACAGGCTGACTCTGGCCTCAAACTTGTGATCCTCCTGCCTCTGCCTCCTGAGTTGCTGGGATGGCAAGTGTCCGCCACCATGCCTACCTGAATGATTGTTTAACAAGTGTAAAGACTCAGGGGTATACAAAGAAATAAGAAATATTCAATAAGAAAGATTGACAATCAGTCCATTTTTCAGCTCTGGAGGCCGTCAGCATTCCTGGGCTGGTGGCCCCTTCCTCAACTTCAAATCCAGGATCTTCAAGTCTCTCTGACTCAGACCATCCCGCGTCCCCCTCAGAAGGCTCCTGTGATTATATCTAGGGCCCACACAAGAAAATCCAGGACAACCTTCCATCTCAAGAGCCTTTACTTAACCCCTTCTCCCACATAAAGCAGTAGTTGTAGGGCCCCCCGGTAATGTCATGGACATTTTTGGGATCATTACTGTGCCAATAGCAAGGTGCAGGAGTGAGGCTAAGGACCTGGGGCCCCAAGCAGAGCTCTCTCCCTCCCTCACCTGCCTGGCCTCACGTGGACCAGCCACTCCTTTCCTGCTGGCTCTGGCAGGTTCCTGGCCACTGGACAGAGGGATGGTGCAGTGGGGTCTCCATGGCCAGAGCCTGTGGGCTGGGAGCTTCTTCTCAGACTGAGCACTCCCAGGGCCGTGGACCTGGCTTCCCTGGCCTCCCTCCCTTCCTCTCTCCTGCCCCTCAGCACCAGCTAGGGCGGCACCCACAGGAGTCTGGGGTGATGGGGGACAGGTTCCAACAGGGCACCAGAGTGGAGGTCAGATAATAGGTCCTAGCCTTGTCACGCAGGACTTTCTTTCTTTCTTTCTTTCTTTCTCTTTCTTTCTTTCTTTTTTTTCTTTCTTTTTTTTTTTTTGTTGTTGTGGTACTGGGGGCTGAACCCAGGGCCTTGTGCCTGCATGCTTTGCAAGTGCTGGACCACTGAGCTGCACCCCCAGCCCATTTTTTTCACCTTTTGAGACAGGGTCTCACTAAGTTACGCAGACTGCCTCTGGTCTCGAACCTGCGATCCTCCTGCCTCCGCCTCCCAAGCCACTGGGATTACAGGCGTGCGCCACCGTGCCCGGCTACACAGGAATTTCTTATATGGCTTGGTTTTCCTCTGGTTAGCTGGGGGAATGCCTTGGTCACCTGGGATAGGACAGGGCCGGTGCCAGGCAGCCCTCCTTGATGCCTGCCTCCTTTGTATCCGTGCCTGAAATGTCCCCAGAGCCACTGAAGCCTGAAGTAGGGCTCTCGTGTCATCCTGCTGTGCTGTGAGCCACAGAGTCACAGGTCCCCAGCTGTGCTTATGGCCCCGAGCCTCAGGCTTCTGGTCTGGGAAGGGGGCACCTGCTCCCTGCTCCACACACCTGCTGGGAGGCCACTCAGCGGTGGAGTGAGGGATGGGGAATGGCGGTGACTGCACGCATAGGGCCTGCTGAGCCCGGCCCATTTTGCCCGCTCTGCAGCATTGGCGAAGCAGTGTTTAGTCACAAGGCAGCCGCGTGCAGATGGGAGGGCACGTCTCGAATCCACCTCCCGGAGTTCAGGGCTTGGGGGTGTTTATGGGGTGAAGCAGGGGAAAGGGGATCGGAGGGGAGGAAGAGAGAGGTAGTCAATGGTCCGTGCCCATGTGATCCATCTGCAGAGCTCCCCATGGGATGCGCGTTCGTGCTTGCATGCTTTCCAAGTGCTGGATCACTGAGCTACACCCCCAGCCCGTTTTTTTTTACTTTTTTTAGAGACAGGGTCTCCCTAAATTACTCAGACTGCGTCTGGTCTTGAACCTGCGATCCTTCTGCCTCCACCTCCCGAGCAGCTGGGATTACAGGCGTGCCCCACTGCGCCCAGCAAGCTGGGGATTTTTAAAGTCAACGGAAGTCAAGCGACTAAAAACAAGTGAAGCTTGAAGGGTGGGTACTGGCTTCCCCTGGGTTCTCCACAGGTGGGACTTAGAGGCACAGGCTGCAGGAGGGTCTCGTGTCTGCCTGAAATAGGACCTTCCTTAGGGCACCCCGCACAGTAAGGGTGCCTCAGGCCCCTCAGAGTGACCAGGATTCCCACGATTACAAGCAGTGTCGCCTCAGGATGTGCTGGACATGGGCAGAGATTTTTTTGCTGCCTATGTTAACGACTGGAGTCACCTGAAATCATCAGAACAGCACCATCCTGATGGCCCAACCCTGGATGGCCTGGATCCTGGTCCATGGATGGCCTCGCCTGCCAGGCCTCCTCCCAGATCCAGGCACAGGGCCCAGTGAGTCCTGTAGGAGGAGTGGCTCCCCGAGCTCCTGGGGGCATCTGGTCAACCTCAGCACATGCTGGCTGTGTGCAGAGGATGGAGGGCAGCCCACAGGGTCCACCCCACCCTCGATGGCCACAGCCAGTTCAGCAACCAAAGGAGGACTCAGAAACTGGCCCATGTGGAGGCAGACACTCTGCGGTTTCAGGGGTGGAGGCCGGGAGGTGGCAGCCTGGGTCCCTGGGGCATGGGGCTCCCACCTGGGCCAGGCAGGGCTGACGTTAAGATCAGGGCCAGGCCCAGCCAGCCATGGGCTGCAGGGCGCCAGGCGGTGGAGTTCCTGGTGCCTCTCAGGGCTTGGTGCTGCAGCACCCCCGGCTCCTGTCTCTGGCCCCTGGCTGGCCATTTGTCTCCCCACAGACATAGCGACCTCAGGTCTTGGTCCAAACTCCTGAGTGAGGAACCCCCGTCTGGTCCACACGGGGCCAATCAGGGTCCCAGCTCTGCTCACCCGTGGGCTGACAGCTCACAGCAGGTGGCTGGGCGCATGCACACAGCCACCCAGCACCTAGGGGTGGAGGGTGGGGAAAGGGGGACAAAGGGCTGGGCTGGCAGGGCCCTGTGAGGAGCAAGCCACTGACTTTGGGCTGCTGTCCTTTCGCATCAGGTCCATCTCCTGGGGACTGAGATGTGACAGTGGTAGGAGGATGGGAGGGGGTCCTCCGTACTCTGCTGTGCAGAGTGGATGAGATGCTTGCAGACGTCCCCTTGGGGAAAAGATCTGGGGTCGTGAACCCATGAGGCTGTGGCAGGCAGGTGCCGCTCAGCTGAGTGAGGGAGACACCTGCTCTTCCCAAGCAGGGGCGAGGGAGGCAGACCCTGTGCCAGCTGAATACTTCTAACAGGGCTTTATGAGCCCGGAGGTGACGGGGACACAAGGCAGAGAGCGACAGCAGAGACGGCTCCAGGTCTGCAGGGCCTGTGTGTGTTGAGGGAGTGGAGGGCCCTGGAGCCCCAGAGAAAGGTTCACCCTGTTCCCCTCAGAACTGCAATCAGCCCCCCGCTGCACCCAAGCCTAAACCCCTCAAAGAGGGCATCCTGGCTGGGGTTCCCAGGACCTGGCCCTGCAGCAGCTGCTGCTGCCGGGTAGCCTTGGGCACAGTACAGTTTGTCACTTGCTGCTGGGAGGGTGATTGGCAAATGGAGTACAGCTGAGCAGGGGCCCCACAGGGTTGGGACCCTCTCAGTTCCTGTGGAATCCGCACTTTCCTATCTCCCTCCCCTGAACCCAGAAAACCTGAGAAGGAATCTGCGAAGGCGAGGTGAGGAAGAGAGCAGGAAGTCTCACAAGGCAGCAGCGACGCAAGGCGGCCAGAGCCCCACGCGCTTCTAGCGACTCCATCTTGGCGCTGGGGATCCCAAGTGGGCAGACGCACAGGGGTCCTAGAGTGGAAGAAAGAAATCCAAGGCACCTATGCCTTTCTGCAGCTCCAGGGGGTGACAGTGGACGTGGCCATGCCTGGCTCTGATGCTGTCAGCCAGGAGCCAGGTGAGGGCGGGTGGCAGGCCAGGAGGCACTGCCAGGGTAGCAACAAGATCCGTGACTTGGGGGATGTCAGATGGACAGTCGGCTGCAGGTACCACGTGTTTAAGAATGGCTCGCTAAGTACATAAATATAGCATTTGAAATTGAAAGAGAAATCTTGTTGGTTAAAAATTAGGAAATTGGCAGGGTGCCATGGTGCATGCCTGTCATCGAGCAACTCAGGAGGCAGAGGCAGGAGGATCACAGGTTGAAGCTAGACACGGCATGGGTAACATAGTGAGATCCTGACTCAAACCAGGTGCGGTAACGCATGCCTGTAATCCCAGCAATGTAGGAGGATCACAAGTTCGAGGTCAGAACCTGTGTTACTCACTGAGACCTTGTCTCAAAATAAACGATAAAAATATAAACGCTGGGCGCGCTGGCGCATACCTGTAATCCCAGTGGCTTGGGAGGCGGAGGCAGGAGGATGGTGAGTTTGAGGCCACAGGCAGTCTGCGTAACTTAGTGAAACCCTGTCTCAAAAAGTAAAGAAAATGGGCTGGGGGCGCAGCTCAGTGCTCCAGCACTTGCAAAGCATGCAGTCGCAAGGCCCTGGGTTCAACCCTCAGTACTGCAAAAAAAAAAAAAAAGATTAAAATATGGGCTGGGGGTGCAACTCAGTGGCAGAGTGCTTGCAAAGCATGTGTAAGACCCTGGGTTCAAACTCCCCAGTACCTCAAATAATAAATAAAAAGGGGCTGGGTGTGCAGCCCAATAGTAGAGCACTTGCCTAGCACCCTCAAGGACCTGGGTTCAACCCCAAGTACTGCAGGGAAAAAAAAAATTGGGAAATGTTAGCCTTAATCCAGCTTGAGACAGCATAGCTGGGAACAACCAATGGAGCTCAGCTGTGTCTTCATTTTGCAGATGCAGAATCAAATATGAGTCCAGAGTCCGGAGCTGGTGGCAGAGCTCAGGCCAGGGCCTGGGTCCCAGACCTCCTCCTTTACTCCTGACTGCGGCTCTGAAGGTGGCTGCTACCTTCCTGGACCCCACCCACGGCGTTGGCATGGCCTTGACCACTTAGGGGTGCAGGTTAGAGGGGTCCACGGCAAGCTGACAAACAGTCTGCCCTAAGCGACAGCGTCCCCATGCTGGTGGGGCAGAGGCAGGGCTGCTCACACGTGCATGGGGACAGGTGCAGGCATGTTGGTGTCAATCACCTGGGCCCACAGCACCTGCCAGCACAGCTGTGCTGTGGTCTCGAGTCTAACGCAGACTTGCCTGGGACTTGGCAGGCCGTGACTTCTTGGAGCTTTGGCGTCTTCCTTCACAGACTCCCGTCCTGGCCCCTGGCCTTTGGGTCCCGCAGGCTGAGGTTCTTTACCCTTATCGGGATTTGCCAGGGACTGTGTGGTTTAAAAAAGTCTCCCGTGGAGGGAATCCCCTCCGTTCCTCCCTTCCTACCGTGGCCATAACAAGGTACTGAAACTGGAGGACCAACATCAGCAGAAATGAGCTCTCGCCTGTTCTGGAGGCTTCAAGGCAGAAATGAAGGTATGGCATGGCCGGCTTCTCCATGACGGTCAGAGGGAGGATGGGCTCCAGGTCTCTGTCCACCTGCCGGGGCTACCGGAGATCCTTGGTGTAGGCGTGTTATCATTCCAGCCCGTATTCACTTTCCCATGACCGTCTCTCCTGTGTGCATCTCTCTCTGTGCCCAAGTTTATTCTTCTTCTAAGGACACAAGTCATAAGCCAAGGGCACACCCTAATCTCATATGCCTTCATCTAAACTTGACTTGCCACTTGTTGTTGTTAGGTGCTGTCGAGTCGGTATCCGACTCATAGCGACCCTCATAGGGTTTTCAATGGCTGACTGTTTCGGGATTGCCTTGAGAGTGGATTGCCAAGTCCTCCTATTTTGCGGTGCTGGGAATTGAACTCGGGACCTCAGAGACTGCAGCGCAGCGCTCTACCAACTGAGCTAAATCCCAGCCCGACTTGCCACTAAAGAATCTATTTCCGAATATGGTCATACTTGCAGGTGCTGGGGATTAGGGATTCAACCTAGAACATCCCCCTCAGTCTCAGGCAAACCAGGGCAAACCCTAATATACTTTCAAGTCCTGCATCCCCAAACTGCCACCCGAGGAGTAAGAATCCTACAGCATTACTGGCCAAGTCAGTGGTTCTCAAAATACAGTCCAAGCCGATTGCAGCCTTAGAACTCACGAGAAGGGCCAATATCTCAAGCTCTCCCTGGACCTAGGAGTGGAGACTTTGGGGTGAGGCCAGCCTGCTTACTAAACTTTCCACGTGACTCACATGCCAGCCTGCATGTGGGACCCAAGCCAGGCTCTCCCGGGAGCCAAAAGCCACGGGCAGCCGTGACCGTCATTTAGCAATTTACCCAGCAGTCCCGTTACAGACACAGAAAGGGCTGTGCCTGGAAGGTCCTGGCATGGCATGGGAGAAGTGCCGACGACGTCAGCACAGGGGAATGTGGCCTTTCCAGCTCCTCCAGTTGTCCAGGCAGGCTGTCCTGCGTTGGCCTTTTAGGGTAAAGTTCAGGACAAAGTTGCCTCACCAACCATGCCTCACAGAAAAGCCAGAAGTCACCGTGTTGACCTACTTGACATCTTTGCTGATAATGGTAATGATGGCGGCAGGAGGGAGTAAAATGATAAAGCAGAAAACGCTAGGACACTGGTGACGGGACGCAGAGCCCCCCTGCTGGGATGGGGAGCCCCAGTTGTGTTCTGGTAAGGAATAAATCAGAAGCAGCAATGCTGTGTGGGCCTTTTTTGGGTAGCAGGAAGAACTAGGTGAAAGGTCTTAATGGCTACGGCCACAGTATTTCCAGAATCTGTGCTATTTCTTGTGAAACTCCATACTTAAAAAAATATAGCACCTGGCGTTGCGGTGTACCTACGGTCCCAGCTTCTCAGGAGGCTGATGCAGGATTAACTGGAGCCAAGCACAACGCCTGCCTGGGTTATCCAGTGAGACCGGGTCGCAGTAAACAAAGACAGACGGTTTCCTAGGTTGTAGCAGATGTGGGAGGTTCCATGTCACCTCCCTGCTTCACCGATGAAGTGAACTCGTGTGCAGAGGTCATCTGCGACCCTCCATGTTGCCTTTTTGGGGGTAGAATCTGGGAATGAATGAGACAGCAGCCCTGTAGTTCTGGAATCATCTACAATCCTGGCTGCTGCTGGGGACCACAGGAAGCTTCAGGAATAAGCAGGAACCCTGACACCAGGTGAGAGATCTCCAGAGGGGGGTGAGGCCCGCAGTCATGCTCAGGGCTATGACTTTGTTTGTATAGGGCTTTGGAGACAGGCAAGCTTGCAGAGGTCTGGCCACGACAGTAATCCTGGCGCAGGTTGGTTCTACGGAGAAAGACCACCATGGGGTACAAGGGAGTTGCCTGAAGACACGAGCTATAGGGTTGGGGTCAGAATGGGGGTGTCAGCCCAGTGCTGTTTAACTGCAGTTCCCTGAGAATACTGGGGTGTCAGGCTCATGGTTGTGTTGCTGGTTTTGTGTGTTAGGGGGGTGTTGAACCCAGGGCCTCACTGAGCCGCACCTCCAGCCCGTCTTCTATCTTCCAAGCCGGCATCTCGCTAAGCTGGGCAAGCTGCCGCTAGCCTAAGCCCTGCAAGCCTCTGCCTCAGTCTTCTGCGTGTGGGTTTACAGGAGTGCGCCATGGCGCCCAGCTCATGGCTGTGTTCTCACATGGTGTGGCAGAAACGATGGACAGCGGAGAGGGTCTTTGCCAGTTGTCCCTTGACCTTTCTGAGCCTTAGGTCCATCCTCTGGAAACGAGGGTGCTACGTGAGACCTCAGTCTCTTCAGTCCAATTCCACAGCACGTTTCCTCTGCCAGGCTGTTACCCTCCAGGACGTCCAAAGGCGGGCAAGCACGGCCATTTTGCTTAACATAAAACTTCCCTCTTTAGGGGATGAGAAGGAACTAGTTTTGGAATTTTCTGAGAATGCTTTGGAAACCATCCAGCCGGCCAAGCAGCCCCAAAGGGCTTCTCTTAATGGGCTGGCAGGCCTGGCCAGCTGGTCCCTGCAGGCGCTTGGCTGCCTCGGGGCTCTGGGCACAGCAGCTGCACCTCTCAGCCCACAGGCACTACAGATGCTTTCCCAGGGGATTGTTACCAGCGACACACACCGGGGCCCCCGCACGGCCCCCAGTCACCTGCAGTGCTGCCATCAGAGTTCAAGTCTGTCTGCGTCACCCATGGCAGAGGGCGCCAGGTAGGGGAGCAGCCGTTAGGAGGCATGGGAGAGGCCAAATGGCACTGCCAGACACTGTGCGAGGGGGAGGTCTCCTAGACACAGCAGCAGGCCTGCGTCACACCCTCCAGAACCTGCCCAGAAAGCAGGGTCATGGGGAAGCTTCCTGCACAAGTGCTGGGTGGGTGAGGCGCCATCAGGAATGGTGCATTAGGACCAACTTCAGAACAATGACAACGCTGGCAAAAACTGTCCCCAAGTTAACTTTCTCAGAATTCTGGAACTAAAGGTTTGCAACACGTGGGGAGTATGCAGGCTGTCAGCAAAGTGCTGAAAGCGAGAATCCAAGAACCCTAGAGCCAATGAGACCAACTTCTGTAAAGTAAAGGAAAAATGAAGGCAGTCCCAGGTATAAAAACCCAGATATCAAGGCTGGCAGGCTTGGCCGACTGGAGACACTCAGGAGTTCTCCAGGCTGAAACAAAGGGATACTAGAGTAACTGGGCTGGGATTTAGCTCAGTTGGTAGAGTGCTGCTCTGCAGTCTCTTGAGGTCCCGAGTTCGATTCCCAGCACCGCAAAATGGGAGAAGGACCTGGCAATCCACTCCCAAGGCAAACCCGAAACAGCCATTGAAAACCCTATGAGGGTCGCTGTGAGTCGTTACCGACTCGACAGTACCTAACAACAACAACAAGAGAGTAACTGGAACCCACATGAAGAATCAAAGGGCACCTGTGAAGGTCACCACACAGGTAACATACTGTCACTTTTCTATTTGACTTAAAAGGCAATTATGAGTCTGTTACTGGGCCTACCGAATGTAAAGATGTCACCTGTGTGACAGCAGCAGCATGAATGAGGGGGAAGGAATGGAGCTGCAGTAGGAGCCCAGCCTGTGGCCACTGAAATTACATGGGCATAAATCTGAACTGTTGCTAGGTGCCATCGAGTCAGAATCCCACTCATAGCGACCCTGCACACAACAGACGAAAGAGACACTATTATCAGTGCTTCTCTGCTGTTCATAGGGTTTTTAATGGCGGATTGATTTTTGAGAGTGGGTTGCTGGGTCCTTCTCCCAAGCCTACAGCACCTGGTGTTCCCAGGAGGTCTCCCATCCAGGTACTAACCGGGTCCGACCCTGCTTAACTTCCGAGATCTGATGGGATCGGATGCCATAGGGCTACGGCTGCAGGCAAACCTGAACTAGAATGTTGTAAGTCAAGATGTTAATTGTCTCACTGTACTGTATGCAAGTAAAAAGAAAGGCCTCATAAATACGTACAATTCTCGTGACATATTAAAAAAAATTTTTAATAAAATGATTAAGGGGATAGATAGGTGTGTAAACAATCCTGACTTGATAACTGCACACAAAATATATGAACCATCACTCTGTATCCCATCAATATGTACCATTAAAACACTAATTTAAAAAATAAAAATGATAATTTAAAAAGGTTAATTATAATTCCCAGGGCAGCTATGAAGAACTAAAAAGGAAAAGTAAGAGAAAGCACAAGGGGCTCCGAAGGGCACAGGAGAAAGCCTCTCCTTCACAGCCACGTGGGAGGGGACGGAGCTGGGCATCAGAGGTACCTAAGACCATCGATGCCTGTGTGGGCCTGGCCTACTGGCACATCTTACGCACAAGGACACAGAGGATCAGCCAGGGAACCTGCTGTCCTGTGGGGAAAAACCCCCAGGCTCAGACCCACAGGAAGGGGCACTTCAGACAAACGTGGACACCCCTCAGAGACAACCCTGAGGTCTGGAGGGTGGAAGCTCCTGGGAAGGGTGTTGCAGGCAGAGCAGGGCAGGCACAGAGGCTGTGGACCCCAGAGCCCTCCAGGTGGCAGACGGGCCTGTGGAAGTAGCAGCAAAATCACATCTGGCCTTGACAGTGCCCGAATCTGCCTTTGGCACAGTTACTAGCGAAGGATTTCAAGAGAGGGAGGAACACAATGCAGTTTGTTTTACACAAGATGGTTTCAGCTGCTGCGTCATGATTTGGATGGGGATGGGGTGAGATGGAGAGACGTGGACAAAGTACAAGGCATATCGGCCCCAGGCAACCCTTAGGATCTGCGGTAAGCTGGACAGGGGCGTTGGAGGGGCGATAAAGGAAGCTCCCAAGCTGCCAGCTTACGCTTTGTGCGTAACTGAATCACTTCCAGAAACTCACTCACTACTTTAAGGGTAGACCACATGTTTGAGGAAAATCAAGCATTTAACTTTGGAGTGCCAGGCGTGGTGGTGCACACCTGCAATCCCAGCACTTGGGAGGCTGAGGCAGGAGGACTGGGTGTTAGAGGTCCCTCCTGGGCTACACAGCAAGACCCTGGCTGAAAAAGAGAGGGAAGAAATTTTATTTTGGATACACCAGTCTATGAGATACCGACATAATCTTGACAGATAAACCTGGAGTCCAGAAATTAGGGTGGGGACAGAAACTTCAGATCCATCAGGCAACACAGTTAAAACTCTGAGCAGACAAAAATCAAGCATAAAGATGCATGCTAGGCCGGGCGCTGATGCACGCCTATCATCCCAGCGGCTTGGGAGGCGAAGGCAAGAGGATCGCAAGTTCGAGACCAGAAGCAGTCTTCGTAACTTAGTGAGACCCTGTCTCAAAAAAGTAAAAAAAAAAAATTGGGCTGAGGGTGCAGCTCAGTGGTCCAGCACTTGCAGAGCATGCAGGTGTGAGGCCCTGGGTTCAACCCCCAGTACAGCAAAAAAAAAAAAAAAAAAAAAGGAGATGCATGCCAGAAAAAGCCCAATAGGTGTGATGAGAACAGCCAAAGAAACCAACACACCAATGGGTGCCAGGAGGCAGAGGACTCAAAGGTGGCCACCTGTGTGGAATGCGACCAATAGGTCAAGAAAGAAACCAGAAGACATCATATTTGGTGCTAATGAGGTGATGAGTAACTCAGGCAAGAGCACTTTCTGGGAATTGCTGGGGAGATGTCAGGTTGGGGAAGGCCAGGTGGACCCGACAGTTTTAGCAAAATCCCCTCACATTATTTTGAAATGTGACTTTAT
Organism: Pedetes capensis; assembly: GCA_007922755.1. Lineage (NCBI taxonomy): Eukaryota > Metazoa > Chordata > Mammalia > Rodentia > Pedetidae > Pedetes > Pedetes capensis. The sequence goes on from VMDO01018859.1 coordinate 17,284, forward strand.
ATGCATTTTGAGATTTAATTTTGAGCTGCGCTGTTTTAAATATATACCTAGTTTTATATCTGTACTTCCTGTATTTCAATGAACCTACGACTACTTTTACGTGTCACCGAGAAATACATTACCTTTTAAGACTGGTTGTAAGACTAATTTCAGTTTCAGAAATGCCAAAATGCAAAATAAGCCTCGATAAAATACAGCATCCAAGTTAAAAGAATTTAAACCGAAGCCCAGCGGTTGCCAGAGGTATCACGTTAATTTACACGGACACTCAAGAATCTGGTCATTGCTCCTGTTTTCTAGTTGTTGACCACCTAACACATCTAACATGGTTTCCCCCTAAGTAAGGAGGTGTCACTGACTTCAGAGAGTCAACAGAAGAAACAGCCTTGACTGGCTGGAACAGTAAATGCAAGAGAAGAGGGAACACAACTCCTCTCGCTCCCCAGACCCGGTTGCTGCCCCCTAAAGATAAACACATATTTAAGAGTCAAAGGAATAGCATGTTCTAAAACCAGTTTTTCATTGGAAAGTAAAATGAAGAAAGTCAATGGCAGCATTTGTTAATGTCAGAAACAGGCCCATGAAAATTTTACCTGGGAAGGGGGCCTCATTTAAAAAGCATGGCTCACCTTCCAGTCTGACTTGGCAACAAGGCCAGGGCTGTCATGACCCCGCCTTCCCCTCCAGTGTGCTCCTCCCAGGGAGGGAGCGTTAAGCCTGGCTGTGCGCAAGCTCATGACATCCCAAAGCAGAACACTTGCTGGGAACAGCCCCCACCCTCTAAAGCAGGGGTCTCTCACACCCACAGTACCGGGGACAAGCAAACAGAGCTTCATCTGTATTTACAGCTGCTCTCCACTGCCTGACTCACGCCCCGACCTTTCCCCTCTCCTGGTCCGTGGGAAAAACTGTCTTCCACGAGACGTCCCTGGTGTCAAAAAGGGTGAAGACTGCTGCTCTGAATGGTAACAGGCAAGTCTATCCTCCAAGTCCTGTCGTGTGTGTGATGCGGACATCAAACTAAGCACAAGGAGGGACCAAAAATGTCTTTTAACGGCTTCTTCTCTTCAACCAACAAAACAGACACAAACAGATGACAAAGAACGCTCCGTTAACTGACTGCCATGGCCTTCCCTACCATTGGCACCCCAGTCAGTTTAGGATTTGCAGGGTGCAAAGGCAGATAGTCATCATTGGGGAGCAACTCCCCTCACAGTGCCAAGGCCCCTTGGCTCCTGCTGATTGTAACCCATGCCCATCATCCACCTGGCACCAGAAGGCAGCCCCTGGCCAGGCGCCTGGTAAGCACCCTGCAGTCCACAGGCGCTCATTCCAGCTTTGGGCAGCAGTTCCGGTGGCCACCCCCTCCGTGGGTTCCTGGAACCCATAAGGGGCCTCCTGAATACCAGGAAAGAAACTCTCAGGAGGACGAGGTTCCACTTTAAAAGTCACATCAAAGAGCACAAGGGATGAAGGTTTGCCGCTATTTTATTTACAAGTATACATTAACACAATGAAATAAACACTGATATATTGAAGCCTAGTTAATGGTAGTGTAACAATATGTATCATTTTGATGATTACATTATTTTAAACAACAAACTACACTGAAAAATTAATGCCGATAAATTCTTGGTCATAATATTAAGAAATACAATATATAAATTGAAAATATGATTGCTTAAAATTTGAAAATGGAAGTGAACTCATTTGGACAGAGTCAGAGTTTGACATAATCTGAAGGGGAGAAGCTCTGACCCCAATGATGCCTTTCGGGTTACCAGAAGGAAGCAGCCGGGTTTATGGTAGAGGAGGGCAGCCTGCTCGCTCAGGTGGAACACATTCCCACTGGCCTCGGGCTCCGCCGCAGAACCTCTACATCACTGAGCACGAAGACTTTCCTTGGGAAGCTGCCCCATCAATTTTTTCTGCCTCTAAAATTATCCTTTTAAAAACATCGACGGCAGTCTGAAGAGAAGAGAGAAAACCAACTGCAATTTCTAGTAGACCTGACAGTGATTTCATGGCCAGCAGAACCAAGGAGGGCTACTGCCCACCTGGGTCCTGCAGAGGCGGCTGAAGATTCCCCTAAAAGTCCCAGAACCTCAGGGGCCTCCCCTGTTCCAACCCGCCGCCACAGCCTTAACCACTCCCCCACATGCCCCTCCATGGTGCCCTCTGGGACCCCTTCTTACTCTGGCCCTCATTTCGGTGGATCCTGCTGGCTCCGCAGCTCTTTCCCAAGGGGTGCATTTTCCCTCCCATACCCTGGGCAACCTAAGACTCCAATAAGGGGGTGTTCTTCTTGCCCTCTCTGCCCCGTCTTCTCCCCACAAACTCCTCAAATTCCCAGCTTTGACTTTTTTTTTTTTTTTTTTTGTGGTACTTGGTAGCTGAACGCAGGGCCTCGCACATACTTTGCAAGTGCTCCCACCCACTAGGTTGCGACCCTAGCCCATTTTTAAATCTTATTTTGAGACAGGGTCTCACTAAGTTGCACAGGCTGCCTCTGACCTTGAACTTACCATCCTCCTTCAGCCTTTTAAGGTGCTGGGATTATAAGGGGGCACCACTGGGCCCTGCTCCAGCTCGGACCGTCATCCTGACTCTCCTTGGCCCATTCCTCCCCGACACCACCCCAGCTTCTTTTTCACTGCTCCAGCTGGGTTCCTGGTAACTCCCACCCCACTTCCAGGCCACCCAGCCCTGCATCTGCTCTATTGACTGTCACCTGACTGTAGCCTCTTGGCCCTCTGGTAGAACCCCACTGGTCCTTCCCAACAAGGAGTCCCTGTCCATTTGGGCAGGAGATCCTCTTTCACTGAAGAACACTGAGAACCAACAGTTCCTGTCCTTTAGATGGAGCCACTGTGGTCGGGGAAGGGCCGTCACTGTTCGCCACAGCCCCACAGGCAGGGCCCAGGTCTCATTACCAGTAGCTCCCCTCTTTCGCTATCCTATTTTTAGGTATCCTACCACACTGCTTTTCTAGCTCTCTTCTCGATATCCAGAGCCAATCATGTTCAACCCCACATGGACTCAGTCTGTTGATCCTACGACACTGCCCCTCCCTGTCCCGTAGCCACTACTTCTCACCTTCCTCCACAGCCCACCCTTACAGCCACTATACTTGGTCTCCCTTCTCTGCAAGTATCCACCTGCCTGGTGCCCCAGCCAGAGCAGACGCAGCCCAGGGGAGCACACACTGTGAATGCTCCCTTCACACCTACGAGCAGGACCCCAGTGGGGACTCTTGGTGCTGCCTAGCAAGCCAACTACAGCTCCTGGGCGTGTCACTAGCCTAGACACAGGCTTTGTGCCTTCCTCCTCCTTACATCTTCCCCCCATCCTACACTCACTGATAACCTTGTTTTACATTTCAATGGAAAAGACAAGCTCCATTCTTAAGAAAACTCCACATCCTCTGTCCACCAACTGACCCATCCACATCTGCCTTCCAATCGGGCACCGTGAATGAGCTATCTGTGTTCCTAACTGATCTCTAGCCAGCCCTAGAACCTAACCCTCTGGTCCATCAAGGTCACTGGCTTGGGATCACCTGATCACCATCATCACATTGCAGAGTATAAAGGATCAGAACTGGGTCAGACTTAAATTTAGTCCTGGCTCTGGCACTACACAAAGTATGGAGTGACCTTAGACCAGTTACTGAACTCTTTAGGTTGTAACGCTCTCACTCGTACGATGAGATAATTCAATAGGTAATCTTGAGGACAGAGTAGGCACAATAAATGTTCGCTTTAATTCAGCTTAAAAGATGCAGGTATCTCTTATTTATTCATCTCAACTCTGCTTATCTGAATTCTCACTATACTCTTGAACTGCACGGATACAGATGAATCCCTCGCTACCTGGAACTCAGGAACCCATTCCACGGCTTTAATAACCTCCGCACCTGAACACAGGAACAGATTCGACAGATAACCTGAGAGACCTGAAAACTGCACTCAGCATCACAGGCAACACAAAGCTAAGCGAGACTGTCTCGGATCTCAGAACGAAGGAAGGGCTGGGAAAGCAGCAGCGACTGCACAGTCCAGCCGGGTGAACCAAGAAGTGGCCAGCGAGAACGTGAAATCTGAGTAGAGACTTGAGGACAAGGGATTTTCATCACAGGGAAAGACTCAGAGCATAGCAAGAAGGGTGCTGGCAGACTGTTCCCTTGCTGGCCTCACCAAGCAGTAGCAGGCCACCCTTGCTGGCCTGGAGTTTCCCCAAAGAAATGAAATCTATTCACCTTAGCGGAGGATCAAACAAGGACTCAGGTTGAAAACACTTTTAAAAACTATGAAACCCCAAATGACTGCAAGGAGCCAATTTGAGGCAAGACATTTCAAACCAGACACTAGTGTGCAGAGAGTCCCTGCTGTGTCTGAGGGGACAGGAGGGTCTGGGGGGCCTGAAAAGCTGAGGTATGTGGGAGAGGCTACAGAGGCCTAGCAGGGAGTTGAGGGCTTGACTGCTGCTGTGCATCAGGTGGTGGCAGTTTGAGAAGAGGGCCACAGCCACAGGCCTGCAACTTGAGGAAGTTCAGGGCAGCAAAGGGAAGGACATGGCAGGAAAATGGCGGCAGGAGACGAATTCAGTCATCAGTGGCCTGGATGAATGAACATGAGTCTAAACTAAAGCCATGGAAGAAAAAGGAAAAAGCAGTTATGTGAAGCCTTCTAGAACAGAAGTAACATCCTTCCTCCGGCAGGCTTTTAAAGGGACAGGGCTGAAACTGGTAACAAAATGGCTCTTTATCATTTCTATGTTAAAAATAACACAAGCGTCTGACTCACTCTCATTCTATAGAAAGAGGAGGAGGGTATGGTTACGAAACTCATCTTCTTTTCCATGTCTTATATGTGTGGCAGCCTGTGAGAAAAACAACACGCTCACTAAAAGGAGTATTTCCTTCACTATTAACTTCTGTTTACTCTATAAATAGTCTAGGTCTCACAACAAGCAGAATCACTCACTGAACTTATGAAAACATCAGTTGTTTCTAAAAGCACCCCAAAGCTTGGTGCTGGAAACAGTGAGAAGCTAAAAATCAAATGGGTATGATAAGGACAGAGGCCAAATGCTGAAGAGGAGGAACACCTGCCTGCAACTGAAGAGGATGCCGTACGAAATGAACGTGAAAAACTAGGTACCTGATTTTCTTTAGCAGAAGATTCCAAAAAAGCTGCGTTCCAAGACTCTGCCAAAGCTTTCCCTTCTTCATAACTGATCACCCTAAAGGGAAAAGAACATTCCAATTCTTTGCTCTTGATTACACAAAACACCTACAATTCATCTATGCCACCGCTTCCACTTTCATCACCTCTCTGGTGAGGCAGAATCACACTCTGCTCAACAGTCTCAACAAGGAGGAACACCGGAGCGTTTAGTGACACGTGGGCTGAGGAGCAGGAGAGATGATGCCTGCGGGGCCACCCATGCTCCAGCAGGCTCTCAGTTCATGGGCCATGACTGCAGTTTCCAGTCCTCCAGCACCTGCTCCCGCTGTCTACTTCACAGTTAGTTTCAATAAACACTCAAGCGTCAGAGGAAATTCTGAAAATGGCTCACAGCTCACCTGTGCCGGCCCAGGCTGCTCTGGCGCCCTCCTCTCTGCCATTGAGCTCCCTGGGTGTGGGACCCCTGCCCCTTGTCTGTCACTATGATCCCAGCCCCACACTCGAAAAGCATTTGGTGAGAACAGTGAATGCTACCTTTGTCATGGTAGACACCCTCAGGAGAATTTTCCAGAGAGTTTGTTCTCCTTTCTAAATAAATGGCATTTACAATGTAGTTCTGTTTCTGCTGTGTATGACTGCAGCCTTTCTGAACAGACAGAAACACTACAGCTAAAAATGTTGCCATCAGAATTAAAAATGGCATTTCAGTGACTAAATCATCTTGTAAGTCAATGATTTAAAAGCTACATACCTTTCCATATGCAAGTCTTTTTTATTCCCAACCAACATAATGGGTATTCTATTTATAAGAAAGAAAAAGAAAAAGAGTCAGTCCCAGATTTTGTTGCTCAAAAAGTGAGTTTATCTAATAAAAAGAGCTGAAATCACATTACTTACTGCACTTTCCCCACCATGTCCAACAATTTGCCATGGATAACTTTAATCACTTCAAAACTAGAACACAAAAAACATGAAATGAGACATCCATTGTAATGCTGGAGTTTAAAACATATGTTCATAGTGGAAAAATACAAATAATCATACATCGATTTTAACAAAAACTGAACAGAAGTAATTTTTATTTTCCCTACCAATCTTTTTCATATGTGTATTTGACAGTCTGTAATCTTTAGTGAGAATATTCAAAGCAAAGCCAGGTGCGATATTTGAACGTGAAAGTCTAGCACTGGGATGACAAACCACACACACCAACCAACTTTAGTCTCAAAACTCATCTGGGAACTACAAACCGCTTAAATAAAAACTTGTGGAACATTCCTGACCTAGAATGCCCTAGCACTCACCCGTGGTACCCTTTTCAGAGCATATTCATTCTTTGAGGAACACCAATTTCTCATGATGTTCAATATAATCAATGCGCCGATCCCTCTAGGCTCTCAACCATGTCTTTCTTAGAACCAAGTATGTGTTCAATGATGTTGCAATGGTATCTTAAAATCTGCCACAGTAGGATTATTTACACCACTGACTGCTGGCAAATAGCCCACGCTCCCCCAGAAGCCTGGTGCGGGCACCACCCAGCACACATCACCACCTTTTCCTTCAAAGCTGCCAGGGACCCGATGGCGTCTGGGAGTCCCTCCCTTTACCATAGCCCAGCTCTAAGCTTCTCCACCATGGCCTCCATAACTCAACAGCCTCCCTCCAGCATGGCAGCCAAAGGGATGTGCTGCAGCAGCTCTGACGAGCAGCCATCCTGACGAGTCCCCGGCCCTGATTTGACGCCATGTCCTTCTGCTCCTCCTCATCTACCCTGCTGGTCCTCCAGCACGACCAGAGCCTCCAATAACCTTTCTTGTAACCACAAAGTCCTCTCCCTTGAGATCCCTAAGTGTGCTCTCTCACTCCTTTCCAGGTCTTTACTCACTGTCACCTCCTAGACCTCCTGTTACCCTACGTGAATTCCCAAGCTCCCTCGGTGTTTCTCACTTCCACCTCTGCTTTCTCTACCTCAGCCTGTTGTGCATCTCAAGCTTTGGAACAAGGGGGCCTGCCGAATGCATTACACACTAGGCTATTTTAAACTAGGCATAGTTAAACCCTTTACGAGCTCACCGAGGGTCAACAGTGGGATATGGCTCTCCTAAGTTCTGTAGGGTGCATTACAGAGCTATGATTCACTGAGCACGTGGGGCATCCACCTACATTTAAAATACCATGGCCACTTGGGAAGGAATATGGTATCTAGACACGTGACGAACAGCTGGAAGAACTGGGCTTGTGTAGTAGGCAGTGTGGGGCAGCTCTCCAAGCTCCTCCCTCTGGCTGGCTATTCCCCAGTGTAATTTCTTGGAGGGAGGGCTGGGCCACGGCAGATCCCTTTGGCTGTCCATGCTGGAGGGAGTAACTAGTTTCTAATAAATGAAATATGGCAAAAGAACTGTCACTTCTGAGGTTAGGTTATAGGGGAATGACTTCCATCTTGATGGGCTGACTCTTCTTGTGTGCTTGTCCTAATAGGGATGACCACTTGGTAAAAAAACTGGGGATGGTTTCTGCCAAGTGAGGAACAGAACATTAAGTCCAAGAAAGGCCACATGAACAAGCCTGGAAACATCTTCCCCCAGCCAATCATGTGGATGGGACTATAGCTCAGGAAACTGAAGCGGAGGACTCAGCTACGCTATGACCACATCCTTGATCCAGGAAATTGTGAGACCTGTGTACTGTTCTTAAGCTGCTTAAGATAGACTGTTATGAAGCAATAACTAGCTAATAGAGACTTTCACTGAAAGGCATATAATCTCTACTGCCATCTTCAAATACTTTCACTTTTGCTGGGCACTAGGGTGCATTCCTGCAATACAGCCACTCACGAGGTGGATCCTAAGTTCAAGGCCAGTTGTAGGCGGCGCAACTTACCAAGGCTGTCTCAAATTAAAAAATAAAAAGGGGACTGAGGGTGCAGTTTAGTGGCAGAGCACTTGCCTAGTATGTGTGAGGCTGTAGGTTCACCTCCCCAGTACCAAAAAAAAGTGGTTTTTCCCCCCTTTCATTTTTGTTATATGAAAACCAAACAGTATTGGTTCTGTGGAGGTCTAATAGACTACAATAAGACCACCGAGTATATACAGTAGGAGGGTAAAGTCTGAGTCTGTCTAAGACAGAGCTGCTCTAACAGCAGAGAGCTATCTTGCAATGGATTGAAATAGAACACCAAGGTCCACTCCATGACATCCCAAATTCCTTTTCTCTTTGAGAAAGGTATCTAATGAATGTTTGACAGGCACATTAGACTCTCACAGCAGATCCCACTTACATTGGACTTAGTTGGCTGCCAACAGGGTGAAAGGTTAAAGCCAGAAGTTTCTGAACTGCTGGTCGCAACCTAGTGTATTATCATATCAACGTAGTGGGTTTCTGAAAAGTAGCATTTAAAGAAAAGATGACACAGCCGGGCTCGGTGGCGCACGCCTGTTATCCCAGTGGCTTGGGAGGCGGAGGCAGGAGGATTGAAGGTTTGAGACCACAGGCAGTCTGCATAACTTAGGGAGACCCTGTCTCAAAAAGTAAAAAAAATGGGCTGGGGGTGCAGCTCCATGGTTCAGCACTTGCAGAGCATGCAGGTACAAGGGTTCAACCCCCAGTACCAAAAAATAAAAAAATTAAAAAGAAAGAAAGAAAGAAAGATGCCACAGTGCATAACACACAGGAAAGGAATCAGGGATATACATGGGTTTACAGGTACCGGTTTTCAATGTAACAATGCTTCTGGGTGCAGTGTTTAAGCCAGTCTGAGAAACTGTCAGTGCATGACGGCTCCCATTAGCTCAAACGCATACACTCATAAAAGGTCCATTTGTTCTCAAACACCTGTTTACATCAGGTAAATTCATCAGTTACAATTTAATATATAGTACAGACTTTGGAAGTATGAATATAGAAGAACTTTGTTTCTCTGAAAACCAAAAGTTGAATAGTGTGTGGCCTGATTTACTAAAACACTGCTTCTCAATAAGAGATGCTAAAATGACTGAAAGACTAGTGGTGGGGCTTGGGGTACACCTCTACAGTAGAGCACTTGCCTAGCATGTGGAAGGACCTGGGTTCCATCCTTGCCACTGCAGAGAAAGACTAGTGGGAGAAAATCCCACAGATCTGTATACATTGTTGAGGACTTAAGACTGTTTCTTTTCACAGGTATCTCGCTCTAAAGAAACCAAACTGGAAGTAACAATTAACACATCCTGGGTGTAGATGATACAAGGAAGTGAGACAGGATATCAACTTCTTCTTCTTGTTGTATGCCGTGGCATGAAGTCATGTCCAACTCATAGTGACCCTTGTAGGGTTTTCAATGGCTGACTGTTTCGGGATTGCCTCAGGAGTAGATTGCCACGTCCTTCTCCCATTTTTGTGGTGCTGGGAATCGAACCTGGGACCTCAGAGACTGCACAGTGGCGCTCTACCAACTGAGCTAAATCCCAGCCCCAGAAATCAACTAGTAAACTCATATTCAAAGACAATGATTGAAATCCCATTGTGGAAGATCAGTGGTTGAATGCAGATTTATGTTTTAAAATGAAACGACTTATATCATCTTTTTGATCCTTTCCATTAACTAATGTTGAAGTAACTGACTGCCTCAGATGTTTTTTCCTGTCTCAATGTATCTAATTCACCATTGCCAAACTAGAGCACTGCAAAGTGACTTGTTCAACACTGTCAGAAGAGGCAACTGAAAGCCAAGTATTCCATCTCTCAAATCTATACTCCTTTTCTACTTTTAGAAATTATAAAATAGAAGATGTTTGTTTTATATTTAGTTATAAATGATTTTACAGGAGTTTTATGATACAAAGAAATAATCTAAGACTTCTGTTTTATTTCACAAAGAATAATGGCTATAATTTATCGCTAGAGGTTAAATTCAATAAAAAAGATGACAGTTGTGATAGACAAAATGGTCTTTTCAGAAAGTTTTACTAACTTTTTCTAGATATTCATAAACATTTATGTATTCAGTATATAGGTCTCTGTAAAAACAAAACAAAATGCCACTCCTTTATTTTCTCATGTGTGAGAGGCTCTGAGAATGCTCATTAAACCATGGTAAAAGCATCATTTCACAATAAAGCAGTAAAGCAATGTGGTCAGAACTCGCAAAGGCACCATTGAGAAAACACTGCAAGCTTTCGAGCCTCTGCATGCTCTCAAACATATGAGGTCTTTAGGCAAGCAGGTTTCCCTACATTAAAATCTAGTTCAAAGAATTTTCCCAGCAGTGACAAATGCTATATTTTCAACTTGAATGTCATATATTCTTGTTAGGTGGTGGTTGTTAGGTGCCGTCGAGTTGGTGTGTGACTCATAGCGACCCTCATAGGGTTTTCAGTGGCTGTTTCGGGATTGCCTTGGGAGTGGATTGCCAGGCCCTTGTCCTGTTTTTGCAGTGCTGGGAATTGATCTCAGGACCTGAGAGACTGCAGGGCAGCACTCTACCAACTGAGCTAAGTTCCAGCTGTCATATATTCTATACCCACCTAAAAAGGGGGACTTGTAAGGAATCAAAGGTGTTAAGAAAATTTTCTCCCCAATATTTTAATTCCTCAGAGTAAAAACCTATACAGTAAGCAACAGTGAGTGTTTTCTAACTATCACAAACAATAAAATTACAATTACAAATAATTAAACAACCTGATAGTGTTTTTCAAATGAGTGAAATAATGGGAATGCAAACACTAACTGATCTTATAGCATTCTTCAGATTTTTGGTATGTTAAATTTGTTCTGGTCAAGGCATTATCATATGGCAGGCATTTAAATGGAAAATCTTAGAACATACTAAACCAGTGAATGGGAAACTGAGTTATGTGTACAACGAATAAATTCTAAAAACACATATCCAAAGTTATGGAAATCTTTGTAACTAATATAGAAAAAGAACTGCTTTACTATAAAATTATCAAGTCCCAAAATAATAAGTAGGCAGTGGTTTTATGCATAAAATCCCATCCAAATATTGTTTAGCGACAAAAACATATATATATTCGTTAGAAAAGTATCCTACTACTGAACAAGGAATCTTATATGGCCATTTATTGTTTTAAACAGTAACATGAAAAAATGTACATGGTAAGTAAAAACACAAAACACTATTCAGAGAGCAAATATAAATATGCCAAATCCCATGCAGAATAAAACAAAGACCAGAAATACACACTCCAGGATGTTAATACTCGCCACGCTTGGGTATCACCAGTACCATTCCCCGTATTTCCCCAGCTTTCTTTAAGGAACCCATGGTTCTGGTCCTTTGTTTTGATTCAGGTGTAGGCTTTCTCTGGGACTGGCAGGATGGGGTCTGTTCACAAGAGTGTGCACAGTACCCAAACAATTTACAGCTTTATTGCAACACTTCAAAGTCTGATTCCTTGCCATGGATAAAAATATTAACTAACACATTCATAGAGAGGGAGACCGTCATTTCTGCTGGCAGGGGAGTGTGCAGTGGTGAGGAACTTAGACACTGTCCAATATGGCAGTCATATGTGGCTATTGAGCACCTGAAATGCAGGTAGTGTAACAAAGGAACTGGAAAAAACATCGCCTGGCTTGAAATTTTGGTGTTGTTGTTAACTATTGGAAGCTTGAACCCAGGGCTTTGCACATGCCAGGCAAGGGCTCTATCGCTGAGCTGTACCCAGCCCCTTTCTAAATGTTTAAGACAGAGACTTGCTAAGTTGTGCAGGCTGCCTCCGGCCTCAAACCCACGACCTGCATGAGTTGCCAGTATGACAGGTGTGTGCCATACTGCCTGGTTCAGCATGAATTTTTTTAATTTTAAAAACTAATTTAAATAGTGTTAAATATGCAGTACAGATACAGAACATTTCAATCACTGCAAGTTAAATCCTACTGGAACAGTGCTAGCCTTGACTGTGGAATTGGCAATGTGGATATGAATTACAACACTGTCAACACAATCCTGGGCAAGTTACTCTACCTCTTTGCTACTCAGTTTCTTTCTATGGAATGTAGGAAATAAAATATCTGATGAAGTACTGTTTAAGGTAACAACTAAAAGAAATGTGCATTATTAAAAAGGGAGACAGAGTCAGGAGCAGCGGCTCACACCTGTAATCCCACCAACTCAGGACATGGAGGCAGAAGATCTCAGGATCAAGGCCAGAGGGAGCCTGTGCAAATTAGTGAGACCCTGTCTCAAGACAAAAAATTAAAAACGGGCTAGGGGCACAGCCCAATGGTAAAGCACTTGAGAGTATGTGCAAGGCCCTGAATTCAACACCTAAGTACTGGGGGGTGGAGGAAGGTGTAAGGGGAGGATCAGTATGGCAAACTCTCTCACATTACACATTCAATGGATGTCAGCTGGCCACCAAAGTCCCTCCACTGGCAGTATTTCCACGAAGTCTTCAAAGAAGAGCTATTCCCAGTGCCCAGAGCTCTACTGATACACAATCAGCACTGTTCTGTTCACAGCCACAGACAACTCCTCCTCATGACAATATATGCCATCCCTGGTATCAGGATAAGACATAAGCAATGTGTGGCTATAAGAACCCAAATTCATTCCTACTAATAAAAACTGTGGCCTCATTTTTATGTAGGTAAGACTCTTAATAAGCAAAAGTCTTATTTCATAAATTCACAGGATGCCCAATAAACTGAAACCTCCAAGAGTATTAGAAAGTCTATTCCACACTAATATGGCAAAACACACAAAATATAAAATCAATTTATGTATTTTCCATGTCAATTAGCAGAAAAGCTCAGGTCATGTTTCATCACTACCTAGACAGCCTGATGTAAGGAAACAGAGATTTTATTCTATCAGTGTAACAAAACATCTGTTTGGGAACACTATCTTTCCCCTTATAATGACTTCACTACTTCACAAGAAAATCACTAAAAACATTTAGCCTCATAATCAAGTCTGTTGTTATTACTAATTATAGCATAACCCTTTAAAACTATTAATGCTATTTATGAATAGCAAACTCAAGCAAACAGCTAGAGTCTTACCTTTTGATTGATGTAACAGAATACACAAGAATATAACCATTAATATCTATGGAGTATGTCTGAGGAAAAATGGAATACTCATCCTGTGGGAAGAAAAAATAATTACATCTGAGTAAAGTCTTCACAGAGCCTAACAATCTGTACTCAAAGTTTTTCATATATCACTCAAAGGAATCAAAAGTAATTCAAAGAAATCCAAGTAAATCCAGTACAGTACTGTCCCAGAAATGGCCTGCACACTAAAGACTTAAGAATGTGATAATGTGCTTAAGGCCAATACTCAAAAATAACCCTGGCTGTTCTAGCACTTGAGAGCGAAGGCTAAAGGCATCATTAATTCCTAGGAGAAGAGGATGGAAAAGTCTGGAATCTCTCAGATCCCCCACAGGAAATCACAAGTTCTACTGATATATTCCACATAACTCGTATATGAAACCACTACATTATCATTTGTTCTATCCTCTGCATGCCAGTCACAGTAGGTTGGGCATCCATCTATGGGTTGTCTCAAGGTTGCCACCAGCATTTGAGAGAGAAAGACGAGAGAATCAAATTACTAGGATCAATGAATGTGGCCAGACTTTGGGGGAGCAAAAGAATCATTACCGAGAAACTTCAGCAGTTAAAATCAAAGAAAATTTTAGGTTTACTTCAATTCTTTGGTACTATAAATAGCCATTAATTAGAAGATAGCTTTTGTATTACACAGTATTACATAAGCAAAATAAAACGTTTATTTTCACTACTGTTGTTGTTAGTTGTTGTTGAGTTGGGTCGGGTCCTGCTCATAGCAACCCTATGCACAACAGAAGAAACACTCCCCAATACTCGTGCCATGCCCGATACTACTGTCAGTGCTTCTCTGCTATTCATAGGGTTTTCAATGGCTGATTGTTTCGTGACTGGATGCCACAGTAGTATTTTTATTCAACTGGATTTTAGTGTTGATTTTTGAAAACAACTTTTGGTAATACAAGAGACAATATTAAAACCAAAAGCCCCAATGATTTTAGTCACTAGTTCAGCTATAGTAGGTCTAAAGTTGAATTTACCTTTTCCCTAAAAGGGTAAATGTGAAAATAAAGCATAAACACTGTGCAATACCTACACCAGCTACAAGTAATATGGAAGAGACCCTTAACTGCAACAGCAATTGAAGACAAAACTACTCAGAATATACTTAAAAGCAAGCCAGGGACAGTGGCACATGACTGTAATCCCACCACTGGGAGGCTGAGGCAGGAAGATACTGAGTTCTAGCCCACACTGTGCTACACAGTGAGATCCTGCCTCAAAAATAAAAACAAAACAACAAAAACTCCAACTAACCCAACCATATGATCCATATGAAGGAATTTTGTTTGTTTGTTTGTTTGGGGGAAGTGGTACTTGGTGGTTAAATTCAGGGGTTTACACATACTTTGCAAGTGTTCTACCACTAGGCTATACCCCCAACCCATTTTAAATTTTTTCAATTTCTGGGTCAGGGTCTAAGTTGTACAGGATGCCTCTGGCTTCAAACTCATGACTCTCTTGCCTCCACCTCCCAAGTCACTGGGATTATAGATGTGTCCCACTGTACCGGCCTAGAAAATCTTAAAATGCTCCCAAACAGTAGGCCGGGAGCAGTGGTGCACACCTGTAATCCCAGCAGCAGGGGAGGTGGAGGCAGGAGAATCCTAAGTTCGAGACCAGAGGCAGTCTGCGCAATTTAGCGTCTCAAAAAAAGTAAAAAATGGGCTGAGGGTGCAGCTCAGTGGTCCAGCACTTGCAGAGCATGCAAGGGCAAGGCCCTGGGTTCAACCCCCAGTACCACCCCCCCCCAACACACACACACGCACAAAGCTCCCAACAGACTGAAATAAAAGAAAATCTGTGCCATGGTCTTAAGCAAAAATATGCAGATAAAAAGTACTTTCCGAGAAAGAAGAGCAATCATGGGGGCAGGTGAGGAGAAACCATAAAGCTACAGTAATTATAGTGGTAAACTGGCTCATTAATGAATAGACCAGAAAATGCAGAAAGACTCAAACAGGTATGGGAACAGGTATACGATAGTACTGCACTTCAATTTAGTTAAGGGTAAAAAGTAGCCCTCAAGAAAATGTACAGGTACAAGCACAGAGCCATTACTGGGGGGATGGTTAAGCTGGATCTCTAATTTATACTTTGGCAAAACTGTACTCCAGATGCATCACAGATTTAAAGATAAAAATTAAAACTCTGCATAATATATGGGAGAATTTAAAAACATTAGTCAAAGATTAATAAATTCCACTGTGTGAAAATGAAAACATTCTTCATGGCTAAAAACCTTTCAAACAAAAAATATAAACAAAAGGCAAAGTGAAGCCAGGTGCTGTGGTGGACACACATAATCCCAGTGACTGGACAAGTCAAGGCAGGAAGCATCCCAAGTCCGAGGCCAGAGGTAGCCTGTGCAACTAACTGCCTCTATCTCAAAATAAAAAGGGGCTGTACGGTGCAACTCAGTGGTACACCACTTGTCTAGCACATGCGAGGCCCTGGTTCAATCCCCCAGTACTGCTAGGAAAGGAAAGAAAGGAAAGGAGGGAGGGAGGGAGAAACAAAGAAAGAAGGGCAGCCTCTCTGTTTACCTTGTATCTCAGATTATATGTAAAATACTTATTTTCTTTACATAATCAAATGGCCTCCTAAGCCAGCAAGCCAAGGCCAACCACACAACAGAAAAAACTGGCAAAGTACATGGATAGATAGGTAACTCACAAAAAGAGAAACATGAGGATCCTCAAACATAGGAAAATAAGATCAAAGGCCCTCATAATAAAAATTAAAATTAGGGCCAGACACTGCGATGCTCACCTGTAATCCCAGTGACTCAGGAGGTGGATGCAAGAGGATCGCCAAGTTTGAGGCCAGAGGCAGCCTGCATAACTTAGTGGGAGACCTTGTTTCAAAATAAAAAATAAAAAATGGGCTGGGGGTGCCACCAAGTGGTGAAGTACTTGCAAAGTTATGTGTGAGGCCCCGGGTTCAACTCAAGTGCTGCTAAATAAATAAGTGAATAAAAAATAAAATTACACTAGGATCCTATTTTTTCCCTTATCAAACTGCAAAATATTCTAAAATTTGATAACATGGTATTTATTGGTAAGAAGGAAGGGAATCAAGCACACTGTCACTTGCTGCTAGCAAGACTATAAACATGACCTCATGCACTCTCGATACCCGGAAAATTCCCTTCCACACAATTCATGTGTCAAAACTGACACCTAGAATGACATATGGGATGTTCACGGTAGCACTGGTGATGGTAGTAAGACCGGAAACAACTTAATTGATGAAGAATTTATGCTATATCCAAGCAACTGGACATCATGCAGCCATCAGAAAAGGCAGAGGCCATATGTATATGGAATAATTTCCCAAAAGGAGATTTTTCACTTTCTGTGTAAAAAGGAAAAGAAAAATCTCAATACTGTATTTGCATATTCCTATGATAACACTACTACAATACCATATTTGCTTCAAAGTAACTCAGAATTACATACTACAAACTGGTTAACAGGGGTTGCTAGGGGTATGCTGAGATAGGTCAGGTGCAAAAGACTTAAAATTTTACTATTTATCTTTTGTGCAATTTTATTTTTGTACCATGTTCATTTAGACCTATTTCTTAAAAATTAGACTCAATTTTTTAACAGGTAAACTTGGTTACATTATAAAATCCATTGATTCATTTGTCATTGAATCTAACTACCAGTATAGTTTTTTATACTTTTTACAGCTCACATTCTTACTCAAAAAATAATTTAGGGAACATGCTCACCTCAGAATTAGGCCAAACTAAAATATTTCATGCAAACTAAAAAATAATCAACTTGTATTTACCTATGTTCATCATCATCCCTACCTGGGCGATTAAACCATGGTAACATGTCAACACACAGTGACATTTTGGACAACGATGAAGCAAATATACAGTGGTGGCCCTGGGAGATGACAAGTGAGCTGGAAAGTCCCTATTGTGTAGTGATGTTGTGGTCACAGCTGTTTTAACATTGTAGTGCAACGCATTACTCATAAGTTTGTGGTTACGCTGGTGGTTTTATGACTGCACTTTCAGTGCTATGAAAGTATAGCGCATACAATTGTGTATGGTACAGAATTCTTTTTCTTTTTGACATAGGGTCTTGCTCTAGAACTCAAGATCCTCCTGCCTCGGCTTCCTGGATTTTTTTACTGTGCTGAATTTAGTCTTGTGTTGTTTTGTTCCTCATGGCCCTAGGAAAAATAGGCTATACCTTCCAGGCTTATCTAAGTATACTAGGATATTCACACAATAGTGAAACTGCCTAACATCATGTTGCGTACAATGTATCCTCATCATTAAGTGATGAGTGGCTGTGTATGTACTTACATAAACTACAAAGTAAAAAGTACTCACTATTATGTATGGAGCCTGCAGCCATACCACTGTGGCATCCAATCCCATCAGATCATGGAAGCTAAGTAGGGTCCAGCCTGGTTAGTACTTGGATGGGAGACCACCTGGGAACACCAAGTGCTACAGGGTTGGGAGAAGGACTCAGCAACCCACTCCCAAAAAACAATCAGCCATTGAAAACTATGAATAGCAGAAAAACACTATCAATAATGTTTCGCCTTTTGGGGTCACGGTGAGTCGGACCCCAACTTGACGGCATGATGGCACATAACATTATGTATAGCTATGTAGCAATTTATTGTGTGCAATTTTATTCCTAAAACCTGTATACTATAGATGACTTTTTTTTTTTTTTTTTTTTTTAATTAAAGAGACAGGGTCGCACTATCACTCAGGATCACCTTGAACTCCTGGGATCAAGCGATTCTTCCACCTCAGGCTCCTGAAGAGCTGGGACTTGACAGGTATGCACCACTGTGCCTGGCTATAGATTGCTTTTAAAAACTTTGCCCCTTAACCATCTCTCTCTACTATTACCAGTCTCAACCTCTGAACTAGCCCAATATGAATCCAAATGCAGGAGCTTCATTCTGAGTATTCTACAGGATGAGGGGTAGAACTATGGCAGAAAGAGACACCAGGTGTTTTATCATCATGAATCATAAATTGAGTCTATCCTTTAAATTTATCATCTGCAAACTGTGACCATAACGTTTAGGAACTATCAGCTGCAATTAGAACAAATTATTTGAAGTAACCAAATTTGGATATATTTTGTGAAAAGACTCTTTAAATATTCTTACCCAGTAGAAGAACCCAAATGAGCCACAGAGCTGGTGATACAGACACTGCTTGTGCCACAGGGCACATCATATACTCATTCCCTAAAATGTGACTCTGTTACAGCTTCATTATCTTTATTACTCCAGCACTGTTGCTGGTAGGTGCCACTGAGTCAGGTTTAACTCACAGTGACCCTCATACAGTTTTCAATGACTGATTGTTTTGGGAGTGGTCTGCCACATCCTTCTCCCATCTTTGCGGTGCTGAGGATCAAATCTGGGTCCTCAAGAGAGTGCAGAGCAGCGCTCTACCAACTGAGCTAAACCCCAGCCCATACTACAGCATTAAAAATATCTGATGCCCAAGTGTACATTCATGCTTTAGGGCAAAATAGCACCTGGGAAGAACACACCCTCTACACTGTAAGGAGAGCTGACATGAAGGCATTTCCTCCCCAGCTCTGCTGGTGTTACACTGCATACCTGACTTGTGGCTGCCACCATTGACTGAGCTAAGCGAGACACCCCCTACCCTCAGGGGCATCGATCTGCAGCAGTCCATTATAGCCTTAGCCTACCAACCCTGTGGAGGCAGACACCACCCTTCCACCCTTTTACAGGAGGTGCTAGGTGCAGCAAGGCTCAGTCACTGTCTTCAGGTCACTAGGTGAGTAAGAACAGCCAGGATGCAACACCTGTTAGTGGAACTCCAGATACCTGTGAAACACTGGGTCCCCAATGGCCTGTTGTATGTTGAATTTCTAGAGCAGCACTGTACAGAAGTGATTTATCAGTTTACATCCTTACCCACTTTTCCAAACAAAGAGATATAAAAGCAAAACCAAACTGTGATAATGTCAGAGTCCCTCGGTAAATGCAAAGGTTGTACTTCTTTGCCTAGGATATTCTAAATTTTTTACTGGAATAATCTTTACTGGCAGGCCCCCTCATGCTAAATGTACTTGGTTCACACAATCCATTTTTCACTCATCTCAACCACAAGGAAAGACACAAACTCCAAGAACCCCACACAGTTTCCTACCTAGAGGGGCCCCTCCACTATTTCTAAGAGACGTACGTTGTCTATGCTAATGCTTCCACATGGAGGCTGTTACTGGTCCCCTTGCTCCATGAGCCTCAATGCGTGCTCCATCATGGGGACAACATCCCACAGGGCAGAGCCCAGGATGGCCTTGTCCAATCAGATCTGCCAGCAAGCCTGTTTACCAAAACACGACTGCCACAAGCTTTGAGCACGTACAGTGAGGGGAGAGCTGCATGCCACAGAGCTACGTACAAGCTAGGAGCTGTGCACATTTGGTTTCTTTCAAGCTTCCAGATGGAAACCACGGAGTTTCTCCAGTGCTAGTACCACCCAGTGCGGCTATTTCTTACTTTACAAGAAGTCACACTTTCCTTCTACATTCACTTCAAAACATAAAGCAGAAGGAATTCAGTCCCAACTCAGGACACGTCCCATTATTCTAGGTCCATTCCAAGTTCTCCAGGTTCCAGAGAAAAGCCTCCACTCAACATGGCGGACCCAGGTTACACCTTGCACCCTTCTGATGGCCCAACTCCTCCTGATTATAAGCTGCAAGTACAGGAGGAGCCAGGAACTGAAACTCCAGCTTCTTTGCATTCCCCACCCTCTAGTGAACAGGGAAAAATTCAGTCTAACAGAATGGTTTCTAGGAAAAGTGGGACTGGGTGCCATGGAAACGGGGCAGCCAAGTTGTCAAAAGGGCTTTTTTTGTTCCCCGCAGTACTCCTCCTCCCTTGCTCTCGCCCAGCCAGTTCCCCAGCGATCTACTCCACACATCACTGCTACAATGATTAACCTGTAAGTGTCCTTGCTTTGGGAAGGGAATAATTTTATTTCTGGCACAATTACCTACTGTCTGGAAAATCAAATCAACACTATGCAATCTCGAATCTGATCATCATGCCACCTAACTACATAAACCAAAACCAATCAAACTGGTATTTTATGGCCCGGGTCCTCATAAGATGCAATCAACTGCTTCTGCCCTTTACCTGTCTTATGCTGGTCCCCGGAGAAAGGTTTACTTTGGCTCTTAATGTAGGACAATGCATATTACAGAGGGAGAGAGAGCACTAGTATGATTCTCTGATGCAGAATCCAAGTTCAGAAAATAAAAATCCACTATACTATAGTGTCAATCCTTATAATGTTAAGAATATAGTTAAAATAATTCTAAAAGGAGAAAAACAAGTTACTTGGAAACCTGCCATATGCATCTTCGAAAAGAAAACAGCACATTAACATTCTATTATACACACAGCCCGAGGAGGTTTCCTGGCATCACTGCTGTGTTTAGGACTCTGCTAGGCTAGGACTGCCAACATGCTACAGGAGGTTCTGAGATTCCCGCGTCACTTACTTGCCCAGCTGTGTCTACAAGCTGAAGATGATACTCTTGTCCATTTACTGTGATCAACTTTGTGAAAGCTACAAGGAAAAAGGGAATTAAATATTAGTTTATACACGTTAACTCTACACCACTTAAGGTTTGAACAAATGACATGATCAAGCACAGTCCCTGATAATCTCACAGAAAGTTGCCATGAAACAAAAAAGAACAAGTCTCTTGAGTTGCACAGTCTTCCGTACTTCCATTATTTAACTAAGAATCACCCTGGCTGACTAAAATCAAGCTTGGGTAAACTTTAAATCTTTTCCAAAGAAACTGTAATTAGGTAACAATTCATATCCTATAAAACAATCTGAAGGCTCTGCAGAGTTGCAGAGTCCTTCCTCTGTGAATCAGTGAAATACACTACATTAAATTTAAAGTTTAGAATGAACCAAAGCCATAAAAGTCTTCCATTAATTTATAGGAACTCTAAGTACAAAAACTAACATCAACTGAAGCCTGAAGGACTTTCAGGACTGGGATATAGCTCAGTGGTAGAGCTCTTCTCTAGCATGCACAAGGTCCTGGGTTTGACACCCAGCGCTGCCAAAGAAACAAACACCTAAATAGGAAGATGTAATGGACTGGGGATGTAGCTCAGTGGTAATACCTGTCTTACATGCACAAGCCACTGGGATTGATCACCAGAAGCATAAACAAAACAAAGCCAAAAAAAAAAAAAAAAAAAAAAAAACCTTCCAGTTCGTTAAAAATAGTAAATTAATTAAAAAGTGTGTGTGTGTGTGTGTGTGTGTGTGTGTGTGTGCACGCGCGCGCGTGTGCGCGCATGCTGACAGGTTAAGTCATAAATCAGCAATGGAACAGATGAATTCTGAGTTGAAGCCACTACTCTCACTTAGCTTAAGGATCCCAACAATCTGTCACAACTTCTTTTCTGCACCTTGGGGGGAAAAGTTAAGATTTCAATAACTTCCAGGAAAGTCAATTCCAAATTCTAAGGAGACAGGCTGCAAACAAATATAGACAAAATAGAGAAGCAGCATTAATAATAACACAATGTTAAGTAGCTGCCATCTGGAGCCCTACAGGGAAACAGAGCAGATTTCCTCTGCATCTCTGGCTTCAGCCACTCTCCTGGCTGGCCATCCTGTGTGAGCCAAGCTTGGCAGCAGAAGCTATCCCTTGCACAGTGAAGAGAGGTTCCACTCTGCCTCACAATCAAAAGGCAAAGCAAGAGACACATGGAAATTATTCAAGAAAACATTAAGTGACAAGGAAATCCTATCTGACTTATAGGAGCTCCACAGGGAAAGGAGGAGGCTGGAAGAGAGCCACACTAACAACACCCTCTTCTGATGCAGGCAGCAGTGCCAAGATCAGACGCGTAAAGGTCACAGACCAATGGTCACACTGCACAGCACCCTTGAGTCTTTTCTGCAAATGCTCACTTAAGGAAATAGGTAAACCAGATGAAAACTTAATCGACACTTTAGGGCAGAACATTCACGATAACCTGCTTCACTGATTCTAAGAAAAAATTCTAAGGGATTTTTTACACTGGCCTCTGAACCTGGGACCAACTGGCACTGTGAGAGCTCTCAATCACTGTCTGCCAGGGGGCAGTCACAATGGAGGTGTGAGAAACCAGTTGGGATTAAAGTGTAACCAGCCACGGTGGTTCACACTTGTAATCCCAGCGACTCAGGAGGCAGAGGCAGGAGGATCTCAAGTTTGAGGATAGAAGCAGCCTGCGTAACTCAGCCAGACCCTGTCTCAAGATAAAAAATAAAAAAAGGGGTGGGGGTGGAGCTCAGCAGTAGGGCACTTACAAAGTATGCACAAATTCCCGGGTTCAGCCCTCCAGTAACTCAAAACACTGCCCCCACCACACACACAAAAATAACAAAAAGAGTTCCATGCCTGATGAAAATTACATAAGTAACCCAGGTGAGCAAAAACCCTGGTGAGCTTTTAATGAGAACTAAGTACTACTGGTGGTTATGAAGTGCAGTTATGACCAGATTACTGAAACAAATGCCATTCGTTCAGTCAACAGCTACTTCTTGGGTGTTGTTACTACAGCATCACTGTTCTAGACACTTGGCAGGCTGTGAGTGCCAGACCCTGAGCTGATACCTTAGCAAAGAAAGGAAGACACACGCACCTACCCATCCTGTCTGGAATTCTGCCTGGGAAAAACCACCAGGCAGAAGTTACTCGGCAAGTGAAAAAGGCAAAACAGTCAAGGCAGCTGAAGCTGAGAGAACAGCACGTAGGCAACGAGAGAGGAGGGCATACTGGAGCCTTATAGGACTTGGATGTTTGTTCCGAATGTCACAGGAAGCCAAAAATTTTGAACAAGGGAGGAATCTGATCTGATTTATATCCTTAAAACAGAGCACTGGCGATTTTATAAACAACAAGTAAAAATGGACACAGGGAAGGCAGGCGTGGTTGGTGGTTGCATCCCTGTAATCCTAGTACTCGGAGGCTAAGGCAGGAGGATCTTGAGTTCCAGACCAGCCTGATTTACATGGATAGATCCTATCTATTAAAACAACAACAACAACAAAACAAAACAGAACAAAACAAACAAAAAACAGGCAGGGTGGATCATGCCTATAATCCCAGCAATTTGGGAGGCCCAGACAAAAGGATTCTGAGTTGGAGGCCAAAGACAGCCTGCTTGACTTAGTGAGACCCTATCTCAAAATAAAAAGTAAAAAATGGGTTGGGGGTGCAGCTCAGTGGTAAAATACTTACAAATCACCCCTCAGACGCTGGGCTCAACCCCCACTACTACCAAACAGACAAACAAAAATAAAATTTAAAACAAAGGGTAATATTAGGTAGGTACTCACAATACAGTGACTGATATTGTGACTCAACAAACCATTCCATCCTACGACCCTGAAGTTTTCCAAGTAGATTAATGGATCTTCACTAGTAAAGGTTACTAAGTAAGGAAATAGAGGTTTCTAAAACCTGGTATTCACAAAGTAAGATTTGTGTTACCAGAGTATATG
>VMDO01018860.1:0-41178 GCA_007922755.1 Pedetes capensis
TTACATTTTTATTAGTATATATATTTTATATTCTCAGGTACCATTTATATTATAAAACTTATTTGTCCTTGTGGGCCTAATATATGACACACTTATGAGGTTTCCTTAAGTACCAAAATAATATAATTAAATCAGTGAAAGTATATTGACTATTATTCATTGAAGCAATATACAAACATTACATGGGATATGCTTTCATGAATAATAAGTTAAACATTGAAACACATTGTAAAATATTAATATCTAAACTTTTCACTTCAAACAACATTCTAAAATTTTAAATATTTCCTTAATATTCTCCTTCAGTCATTTAATGATTTATCTAAAGTGCTTTATCATCTTTGCAATATTTTATTTTACTTTTTTTGCAGTACGTGGGGGTTGAACCCAGGGCCTTGCACATACTTTGCAAGTGTTCTACCACTGGGCTGCATCTTCAGCCCATATTTTTATTTTTTTATTTTAACTCAAGGCCTTGCTAAATCAGACAAACTCCCTGTGGCCTTGAACTTGAGAGCTTCCTGGCTCCACCTCCTGGGTCACTGGGATTACAGGCATGTATGAGGCTAATGTTTTATTGTTGTTGTTCTTGTTAGGTGCTGTGAGTCAGGTGGCCTCATAGCAACTCTCACGGGGTTTTCAGTGGCTGACTGATTTTCAGCATTGCTTCAGAAAGGGATTGCCATGTCCTTCTCCCATTTTATAGCAGTACTGGTGATCAAACCTGGGTCATCGGAAAGTGCAGAGCAGTGCTGTACCAACTGAGCTAAACCCCAGCCCCAATGTTTTAATATCTTTCTATTTATTAGATCATTATTGTGTTAATTCAATTTTATTTTTATGGAAAAATCTGACCTCAATTATTAAAATGAATTACAACCACAGAATTGTTTCTTTGGCTATTCAAATTATAATTAAGAAGAGATGGAATTGTAACTATGAATTCACTTATGAGAGCAGATTCTCTCTAAACATTAAATGATAAAATCCCATTTCTTTATGGAAAAATATAAATTTAAGTGAAACAATATTATCTCAATCTGTAAATTATATAAAGGTAAAAATTAGTGAAGAATAAAAGTTTTGGAAAATGTTAGCCATACAGTAAGTAAAATAGGCATTGATTTCCACATATTATTTATCTTTCCTAAATGCTTCTAGAAGATGTGTTTCAGAAAAACCATGTCTGAAATAAAGAAATGAAAAAATGAAGCTATGAAATGCAGAACAGAAAAGGAACAAAGATAAAACTTTTGATATCATCTGTGCAGCCCATCTGCTAAATACCTAATCAGAATGAGAGAAAGACAAATTGAAGAATACCTGAGTGGGTGAGATTAAATAATTATTTTTTGTAGACATATAATGTTCCAGAAATTGTTCTAAGTGATGGGGATACATGAGTGCATCAAAGAGATATAATTCAATTACAGCTTCCAGTGGATATTACATTAAAAAGGAATTTTCCAGGTGCTGTGGCCCACACTTGTAATCCGATTTACTAAGGAGGTTGAGGCAAGAGAATACTGAGTTTGAGGCTTGAGGAAGCCTATGTAACTTAGTCAGAACCTGCCTCAAATTAAAAAATGAAAAGGGCCTAGGGCGTGACTTGGTGGTGTATCACTTGCCTGCCCATGCAAGAGACCCTGAGTTCAACCTCTAGTACTGCAGAAAAGAAATTAATAATAACATGATAGACAGAACATGGGAACATAGTTATACATGAGTAAGGGGCTCTCTGAAGAAATGCCAGTTAATCTTCACTATGGTGGCCTGATAAGCAGCACTCAAAGATGTACATGCCTTTTGACCCCCAATACCTCTGGATATGTTACTTTACATGGCAAAGGGGAATTAAGTTTGCAAAGTGAATTAAAATTTCTTGTTTTATAATAGAAATATTAACCCAAATTAACTAGGTCAGACCAGTGCAATCACAATGACAGTAAAACTGGAAGTGGGAGGAAAAAGATAGAGTCATAGGGAGATAGTGACCAAGGAAGAGTGGTCAAAGTAAATTCAGTGCTGCTGCCTGTAAACATGGAGGAAAATTTCCTGGAATCGGGGCACACAGGTATGCTCTAGAGAGAGGAAAAGGCAAGAAAACAGATTGTCCCTGAGAGGTCCAAGAAAGGAACCGAGGCTTGCTGGCATTGAGTTTAGTCCAATGTGACTATGTTGGGTTTCTGACCTAGAGATCCATAGATAATAAATATGTGTTGTTTTAAATCACAGTGATAAATTATATAGCAACAAGTAAAAATGTATTAATTAAGTATTGCAACAGAGATAGAAATTTAAAATTTGGATCGAAGTTAAATCTAGTCAGAGAAATTAAGACATGAAAGGTATTCATAAGTAAAAAGTGGTGTGGAACAAAAAACTCGATCAAATTTTCTGTCTGTTTAAAGTGGTGTTAAAATAGAAAGTTTTGTCATTTACAGAAAACAAAAAAGTATCATGGGATTTTAGGAAATATATTAAATAATTCTCTAGGACTGTATTCTTTTTTATAGGCTTCATTTGTATATTTGTTCATTTATTCAAGGATATAGGCCTTTCTGAAAATGAGGAAATAAATTTCACAAATTTGATTCATCAGAGTTTCTAATGTTTCCCTGCAAGATAATATTTTAGAAATCCTATATTTCTCTCTTCTAGTTTGATATGTATGCAATTATGACTTATCTATTTAATTCATGGAGTAGAGATCCTAAATATCTTCCTTAAGGTAGTGAATAAAGATGTCTGAAGAAAGACCAAATTTGTCAATTGTTAAGTGCCCTCCAGTCAGTTCCAACTCATAGCTCCTCTATGTCCAAGAGAACAAAAACACTCCCTGACTCTGTAACAGATACAGAATCATGTTTATGTTTAAGACCATTGTGCAGACACTGTGTCAATCCACCTAGTGGAGGGTTTTCCTTTTTTACATTGACCTGCTACTCTCCCAAACACAATGTCCTTCTCCACGGATTGGTCCCTCTGACTACATGTCCAAAATACATAAGACACAATCTAGCCATCCTAGATTCCAAGGAGCACTCTGGTTGCACCTCTTCAAGGACAAATCTGTTAGTTCTTTTGGTAGTCCATACTATATTCAAGATTCACCTCCTGCACCATAATCCAAAAGCATCAATTCTTCTGCTCTTGTCCCCTTATTCAATGTCCAGCTTTCACAACCATATGATGCAACTGAAAATAACATGGCATGAGCCAGGCTTACTTTTGTCTTCAATGTGACATCTTTAATTCCCAACACATTAAAGAGGTCTTTTGCAATAGCTTTTCCCAATGTATTGTGTCTTTTTGTTTCTTGAATGATACTTGTATGGATGTTGATTGTATAAACAAGTAAAGCAAAATCTTGGAGAAGCTCAATCTTTTCTCCATTTACCATGAAGGTGTTTACTGACTCACTTGTAAGGATTTTTGTTTAGTTGATGTTGAACCACAATCCATATTGAAGGCTGTGTTCTTTGATCTTCATCAATAAATGTTTCAAATCCCTTTCACTTTCAGCAAGCAGAGTTGTGTCATCTGCATAATGCAGGTTTTAATGAGTCTTGCTCCAATCATGATGCCATATTCTTCTTCATAAATTCCAGCTTCTTGGATTAATTGGATTCATAATCAAAGAAGACATTTCAAGATCTGTCCTGAAGTACAATGCTGTCAACGATAGACTAATATCCATACACCTACGAGGAAGGCCAGATAATGACTAGTATTCAACAAACATCACTTAGGACTAGTATTTTATGCTTTAAGTAGTGAAGTACTAATGCCTGATCTAAAAACTATATAAATTTATTACTTCCTTTAAAAATTATTTTTAGTAATTCATTTTTCAAATATACTCAATATTCCCACTGTTTTCTATCTTAAAAGAGTGAAATTTTGGAGAAAGTACATGATCAGTATGGCACAAAAGACCATATAAGAAAATATTATGTTTTTCTTCTTTAATATAAGCCACACTGATTTTAAATAACTTGTGACTGATTATGCACATACACAAATTATCTCCTAGTGGTACTTTTCTGTTGAAAATCAAGATCACTTTATTATATTGTTTCTTTTTTCTTCTTTGATGTCAGACCTTGGTCTTGCCTTCCATTTCTCATCCTTAGATTGTAGTATTGTGTTCTCTTTATCCTTATATCTTCTGTGAGATAACATCAAATGTGAGTGATACACCCATAGCAACTAAACTCAACAAAAACACAACACAAAACCAGCTCTTATAATCATGTATGTCTTCTGCCTATATTCCAGGCCCAAGATGCCTTATTTGTTGCAGGAAATAGCTACTTGGAAATGTCTGTAATTGCTCTATAGTAGGATAAGAACTATCTTTAGATTGTAAGGAGATAGTAGAGTTTCACACAGCACGAAAGTCAATATTGAGATGTATATCTAATTTAAATTATAAAATACATCCCATGATTTTTATCTCCATAACATTGAAAGGACAGATTAATTGCATTGAAATTAAACTTGCCTAATTTTCTATTTCTTATTCTGAAGAATGTTCAATCTCAGATCTCTTTGAGGGCTGTTGGAGTCAATTAGACAGCAGGTGGAGAAAGCCTCCCCATGGTGCAATTGAGTGTCACTAGTTTTTCTACCCTGGCAGTTGGACCAGGGAGCATGCTGCTCCACAGCAGGTGGCAGTTTTAATGCTCAGTCAGCTGGTGACAGTGGATAGAACAGCAAAGGGAGCCCCTCAGAGGTGCACTTAAGATGAGACAAGCTGTGGTTTTGAGACCTATAATTGTTATAGGTGAGGGACAAAAACAGTCAACTTATACAGTTAAACCCAAAGAATTTTGAATGGTAGGCATAGGCTCTTATATTAAAATGTACTTTCACTTTTCCAATTTTGTTTGTTCTAAACTTTTTTCTAATCTTCCTATTATACATATGCTTTAATCTATCACTTTTCTTCCAAGGAATTTAGAGTACCATATCATCAATCATCAAAATAGACTTGGAGGACACAAAAAGTTGTTGTCCTTTACCACCTTCAGATAAAAAAAAGAAAATTGAAGGGGAGGCAAAGAATGTTTCCCTCTAGAACACTCAGTAGGTCATTTGCAAAATCAAGAAGAGTCTCAAGATCTCTTGTGACATGTAACCACAAACATGGGCTGATGCCGTGGGATAGCAGCACAAATAGGATTCAAAACAGCTCTCATTAAAACACAAATTTCTCTTGTTTTTCTGCCAGGAACAAGGTCAAAGGCAACGTAATAAAACATGTCCCTTTTGTGCTTTTATTAATAATTCTTGATGACAAAAGCTAGAAATAAGTATATTTTTATTTATCTGTAGTGTCTACATAATCATACTCTTCACAATTTATGCTCAAATGTTCTACCTGTCACCCACATGTCTCTATTCCATTTCCTTTCTGAATAGTGACTATCCTATGTTCCTGATTCTATCATTTCAATAAAATCTTAAAATAGTAAAACTATTATATAACTTCAAGGAAATTTTGTCATGTTGGGAAATATGAAAAGGAAATATATGAATCTACAGATACTACTTTTGAAATGAGTTAACTGTGCTTTATATTTTTGTTTTTACAGAATGAAATTATTAGACTGCTGGTTTCAGATGACAAATGTAGAGGCTGAATGAATGTAACTCCCATCCTTCATAAGAAGACAGGTGAGCTGGGTGCTATGGCCAGGCCTGTGATTCTAGCTACTCAGGAAGATAAAGCATGAGAATTGAGGTCGAGGTCAGAGGCAGCCTGTACAATTCAGAGAGAAACTGTCTTAAAATAAAAAATAATAAAAGAGATGGGTATTCAGCCCAATGATGGAGTGCTTACTAATGTGTGCAAAACCTGAGGTTCAATCCCCAATAGTGAAAAAAAAAAAGATAGGTGTGTGACATTGCAATTGAAACAACGAAACAACTACCCATACATCTGAAGATATATAGGCATTTTCTGGAATAAACAAGGTCTTTTTTGAAGCAAATGTTACAGAATCCTATATAAACTAGAAAAATGTTCAGGCAAGAAGTGTATAACAAATGAACAAAACTTGGTCCTGGGCACTGCAATACTAAAATGACTGTATTACATGGGAGTTGCACTCTCTTACACAATTTCCTATTAGGTGATCACAGAAATGATGGAGAGAAGTTGTTTAGACAGAAATGTTAGCAGAAATTCAGGGCTGAGAGTCTGGCAGCAGCAAGTCCTCAGTTGTGCATATAATAGAATTTATACCCAACACAGAAGGTATATTAGAGGGTACAGACAAGGTTTATTAAAAGACAGTACACCTTTAAGAAATAACTACTGGGCAAACTGAGGCACCAGGAGAAGTTTAGATAAACCTGGAAATGAACTTGGAAAAACCTAATTCTCTGAGTGAATTGGCATGGGGATATGTCTATTCCCCAGGGAAAGGTAAAGCCTGAGAGAACAGAGGAGTTAAGCAAGTTTCTCAACGAAAGACAGGTAGACAGAGAGATAGTAAACCCAAGAGAAGGGGAGGTTTTCTGAGGAAAAAGAAAGGAGAGAATTGGAAGGCAAGAAGCATAATGATGTAATTTCTTAGCTGAATAATTACATCAACATTATATAAACTGTGAGAAAGGTATATAGGAGCTCTCTTAAATATCATTGTGCTCAAGCTTCTTTATAGCTTGCTTTATTCATCATCACCATATTCTTACCACTTCCTATGCTGTTCAATATTTTTTTCATAACTCCAGTAATAGAAACATTTTAACAAATAAAAACCCATCCACATAAGACTTACTCTTTTGTTTATTAATTTATTTATTGAGGTACTTGGGCATTGAATCTAGGTCACATACTTTGCAAGTACTCTACCACAGGACTGTACTCCAAGTCTTTTTTAAGGACAGGAAGTCTTATTAAGTTACACAGTTTGCCTCTAACCTCACAGTTTTGATCCTCCTGCCTCAGCCTCCAAAGTCCCTGGGATTAGAGGCCTGAGACACGATGCCAAACTAGGAATTATTCTTTAGTTATGATATAAGTTTGGAAGCACTAGATAAAATAAGAATAAAATTTAGATAACTATTTATTCACTAGTATAGCATTGAAAAACTTCATAATAAACTGAAAAGATTTAGGTTGTCCAAGATTTTGCTTCACTTTATTCTAAAATCAACACCCACAGTAGTAGCAGTCAGGAAGTTAAAAGATACATTGCACTGGGAAAAGCTGTTGCAAAAGACCTCATTAAAAAGTTGAAAAATAAAGATGTCACATTGAAGACAAAGATGAACCTCGCTCATGCCATGTTATTTTCGGTTGTATCATATGGTTGTGAAAGCTGGACATTGAATAAGAGAGATAGGAGAAGAATTGATACTTTTGACTTATGGTGCTGGTGATGAATATTGAATATATGATAGAGTGCCAAAAGGACCAACAGATCTTTCCTTGAAGAGGTACAAGCAGTATTCTTGGAAGCTAGGATGACTAGACTATGTCTCATGTATTTCAGACATATTGTCAAGAGGGATGAATCCCTTGAGAAGGACCTTATGTTTGGGAGAGTGGTAGGTCGACAAAGAAAAAGGAAGACCCTCAACTAGATGGATTGACACACTGACTACAACAGTGGGATTGCCTATAAGAAAAATTGGGTGCTTGTCAGAGTTGGGAAGTGTTTTGTTCTGTTATATATGGGTTTCTTATGAGTCAGACCTCACTCAGTGGCACCTAAGATAACAACGAAAGTACATAAAGATATTTAAAAATACAAAATAAACATAACTTTATATAAAATATATCTATTCACATATTCATGACAATAAGTTAGAGGTTATTCAAATTTTCTAGAATAAATCTTATTACTTAAAATATCCACCCCAAAACACAATAAGTAGAATAATAATAATAATAAAAGTAGAGAAACTCTATCTCTAATTCAACTTGATTTCATAGTAATTACTGCT
The DNA here is from genome assembly GCA_007922755.1 of Pedetes capensis. NCBI lineage: Eukaryota > Metazoa > Chordata > Mammalia > Rodentia > Pedetidae > Pedetes > Pedetes capensis. The sequence continues at coordinate 7,963 of VMDO01018860.1, forward strand.
TTTTACTCTTTTGGAAGTCAAGTACTTCATTTAGCCTAGAGAGAAAGCGATGCAATTATCAAATAGATATTTTTAAATGCTAGGTAAAATCTTCATTTCCTCAATGGTAATCACCACCTTCACACTTTTCCATTTCTTGTTGAAAAACTCTAGTAATGATAACTCTCATCACAATCAAGAATCCTTTATGACTTGAGTCTATGTGTTTATTGATTTTCACTTTCTGTTTGGTCTCCAGTTAGGTTCTGTTTTGGTCTGGCAACTACATTATTACATCTTTTCAGTGTAAATGCTATAATTTATTTTCTCTTCATTAACCTAAGTTCTGCATTTAGAATTTGTCTCCACAAAATTAGCTTTAAATTCTCTACTTTCATGATACTTTCCTTTGTTGTATGTTTATAAAGGGTAATATGTGTACACAGGGATTAAATACACAACCTTACATTTAAAGACTATAAATAACTTTAAAAAAATTTCTGCTTCCTCATATGAACAAAATGAAATCACAAGTGTATTTTTTCCTAAATATTTTGCTACTAACAGCATTCATTAAACAATGGACAATTGAAGTAATCTTTGACATTTTAAAATATCTATAATATATGTTTTATAATTTTTTGGTAAATAGTCATGCATAGCAAGGAAATTTCTAGTTACTATATAGTAAAGTCCTGTAGCTGTACTATAGTTGTGTCTGATCTGGTCATACTGGAAATTAAACAGCGTCCGGCCTGGTTAATGCTTGAATGGGAGACTGCCTGGGAACACCAGGTGCTCTAAGCTTGGGAAAAGGACCCAGCAACCCACTCCCAAAAACAAAAAATCAAAACAACAATAAGAAATAACCAGCCATTGACAACAGTGTTTCTTTTGCCTATGTTCTACACAGGGTTGGACACCAAGTCAACAGCACCTAACAACAACATATAATGAAGGAAGGAGAAATAGACATAAGAACAAAAAGTTTTCAGAAATGGTTTGAGGTTCAACATAATTTCATTATTCCTTAAAATTACACAAATTCCTGAACACAGAAGCAAATCAGTTAGTTGAATTCTCATTTTGACTTGTTTAATTTGTTTATTTATTCATTTATTTATTTTCATCATGGGTGGGGATTGAACCCAGGGCCTCACACATGCTATGCAAATGCTACATCACTGAGGTGTAGCCTAGCCCTTTTCTTTCAATCCATCATTTTGAAACAAGGTCTCAGTATGATGCTCATGCTGCTTCTGCCTCCAATCTGCAATGCTCCTGCTTCAACCTCTTAAGTAAGTGTGACTATATGCATGTACCACAGCACCTGGCCTTATCTGTTATATACTGTTGAAGCATACTGTGTCCTACATGTTAACTTAATGCTCAGAAATATTTTCCAATAAGTTACAATATCCGTGTCTATAAGAATTTTTTCTTATAAATCATGTATTAATCACTCATCCCCTTCCTTCTTCTCTTCTCCTATCTGTCTTCCACCTTTCTCTTCCTCCTCTTTCCACTTCTTCCTCTAAGGATATCATACTATTGGATTAGGGATCAATTTGTATGGTCTCATTTAACCTTATTTAACTTTGCAGAGTCCCTATCACTCTGTTAGTCACATTGGGAGTTAGTACTTCAAGAAGTGTATTTGGGGAAGGGACACTACAGAACAGTTTGAGCCAGGCCAATGTGGAGTCCCTCAGCAAAGACTGCAGGCTATGGAAGCTTCATAGTGGCAACAGGGCCTGGCTCTACTACCTCTGCACTGCTTGGTCTTTCACTAGATGGCAGCAGGTGGGCAAGTATGGCTTGAGCACGAATGTCTGCAAGGTTCCAAAGTGTGACAGAAAGAAACTCACATTCAACTGGGCTCTTATGTTGCAGGTTCTATTACAGAGATCTAAATGGAGTACTTTATCAGGTCATGTTTTCTTCTGAGAGAAACAGAACACTATTTCCATTACAAACCACAAAGAAAGAAGAAAATCAGTAATCAGTCAACAGGAATCAGTGGAAGTGGCTAATAGACCACAGTATCATAACTAAGGGCCTATACTAGCAGAAAAATGGTACAGGTGTGTCTGATGCAAGGCAGTATAGACGAGATTCAGTCTCTTGCCCAGTTATTAGAAGGAAACCAACTTTCAAACCCATTTTCCTTGATTGAGGCCAGCTCCTTCTAGGAAACTTCCATGCAATCTAGTAAAAAGTGTATTTAAAATCATCTTTCAAGAATTTCCCTGAGAGATCCTAAAGTCATTTTCTAGGTACTAATCAATGACAGAGGAGAGATCTGAGAGATTTTTAAGGCTATAAGATTTGGATAAACTCTGACTGTGCAACTGAATGAAAACAAAAACCTCATTTTATCTATGTTTTTTCTGGTTCCAGAATATATAGGACGACTTAACTCAAAATTCCAGTGCTTGTTTCCATCTGCTAATACCTATTTTGGTTTCTGAACTAGAAGAACAGGAATTGTTATGAGAAGACAAGACAAATGGAAGCTGCTGGAAATACACAACTGCTTATGGCCCAAAACAATGACAATTTTATACACTAGGGGAGTTGTGGAGACAAATTTTATCTCTTGAAATATAATATGAGTTGAGATTATGTCACATTCTTTCTAATCCCCTTGTTTGACATGTGATCTGGGAAAACCAGATTGATACTGGAGAATAGGATGATACAAATACAGAATGTTGATACAAATAGCAGCTTCTCATTTATGTGGCATCTTAATTGAGCAAATCAGGCCAATCTCTCTAATCTCATTAAGGCAGTATGGAATATTTTTCTCTATCTTGATGTGTTAAGATAAGGAGGAATAAGGGGAGCAGTAGATATTTGCTGTCTGGTATACAATAGTAGAGAAGGATTTTAATGTCTTTTTTTGACATGGAATATCATACCAGGCATCACTGTGATGAAGTCATAGTAATTGGTAATCTGTAGTTAGCAAATACTGTAGATTCCTCCATGAAAATACATGTCTGAGAGTGATAATTAAATTCTGAAATTTTTGAGATATCTACCAGTTATTTCTTTGGATCCTTTGATAATATCAATTGACATTTACCCTTTAAATCGATAAACAACTTTCTGTTTCTTACAGCATGTTTGTGAGAAAATATATATAATTTTGAAAGCAAGATATGTCACATCTGAGCTGTATCCATTAGTGAATAGTCCACAATAATGCCATTTTTGAATGTGGTGTAGGTAAAAAAAAATTTAGTATTTGATGGCATTTATGCACTATTCTGATATCTTTATAAAGGAGATAAAATAAAACAAATATAAATCCCATTGCAATTACACAAAGTGTGCATATCATTACCAGGTTCATCTTCAATGAAATTTTCATTTGTGGTCACCTCATCTCTAAATAAACCTAACAGATATAGAAACAGTCCAGTGAAGGACAATGAAAAGGATTGTAATAATGAGTAATACCACAGGAAAGGATTCCAAATGAGAGGAAGATTAAAAAGGATAGAATGTATTGCACTGAGGAAATGAAGGGGGAAAGGTGATAACATAGAGGCATATTAAGTCAAGAATAGAATAAAGTAGATACACAGAAATACTCTTTACCCTTCCTTACAAATTCAAGGACAATGGATAAAACTACAGTTCTTAACAGATGAAAATGGAGCTCTTCTGCCTTCAAATAAATTGTCAAGACATAGTTTCATTTGCTGTCTGCTCCATCCTTCATTTGGAAAATTAAATCAACTTTGTGCCTCCATTACCCCAAAATCATAGGATAAAATGATAAGTTTTACAAATTTCAAGATCATTCTAATCTAAGAGTTTTCAATTTAAAAAAGAAGAAAATTGGATTCTTAGTTTGTCACTCCTAGGTATTCAGAAACCTATTTAGTTTACTAAGAGAATTCTATCCAGGTCTTTCAAGTCAGAGGTCTTTTGACTACTCCATGATTACCTTTATAATAATCATCATATGTTATAGTCCACATAGCTAATTTATATTTACCTACTATGTGATAGGGCTAGGGTATAGTTCAGTTGGTAAAGTGCTTCTCTGTGCTCTCTGAGGCCCTGGGTTTGATCTCCAACACCACAAAAGAAAAAAAAGGGAGAAGGACATGGCAGCCCACTCCTGAAACAATGCCAAAACAATCAACCATCAAAAACCCTATGAGGATTGCTATGAATAGGACCTGACTCAAGGGGACCTAACAGTAGCAACAACTATGTGATAATTACATTATTTCTTGGATGATATCTATTTTAGTTTGTATAACAACAACAACAAAAAAGATGGAATGCTGAACTACAGTTTAATGTTTTTTCCCCAAAGGTCCATGTGCTGAAATCTTATTTCCCTGTGTGGTAAGTAGTATGAGGTACTGGAATATTTAAGAGTTAGTGCAAGTAGAAGGTAATTAAGCCAAAGGAGCACTACCCTTGGAAGGACTTGATGCTAATTTTACGGAGTGGGTAGAGGTCTCACAAGAATGAATTACTTCCATAAGAATGGGTTATTATCAAAAGATTGAGCATAGCCCCTCCCTTTCCTCTTGTTTCTGGTCTTCCATTGTCATTCACCCACCATGAGACCTTCAGACTAGAGGCTGGGATCATGTGCTTAAATCCCCACAACTGTGACTTACATAACCACCACTTCTTTATAAAGTGAGACTCAGCTTCATATTTTTGTTATGTTGTTTATGTGCCATCACATCATATCTCACTCAGAGCAACCCCATGTATAACACAATAAAACACTCCATGATACTGTGCCAGGCAAATGATTTTTTTTATGTTTAAGCCCATTGTTGTAGACGTCATGTCAATCCATGGGGTAAAAGGCCTTCCTTTTATTCTTTGACTTGCCACTGCCCCAGACATGATGTCCTTCTCCAGGAATTAGTCCCTTCTCACATGTCCAAGATATGTAAAATGGAGTCTAGCCGTTCGTGCTTCCACAGCAAAATCTGATTGCACTTCTAGGATGGATCTTCTGAACCTTTTAGAAGTCTATGATATACTCAATATTTGTCTCCAGCACCATAATTTAAAAGTATCAATTCTTTTCCTATTGCCTTTATTCAACATATAGCTTTCACAACCATAAAATGTGACTCAAAACACCATGGCATGATTCAGGCACACCTTTTTCTTCAATGTGACATCTTTACTTTTCAACATGGTAAAGGGGTCTTTTGCAAAAGCATTTCCAGATGTAATGTGTCTTTTGACTTCTTGACTGTTGATTGTAGAACCAAATAAAGCAAAATCTTGGACAACCTCAATCTTTCCTCTGTATATCATGACGTTGCGTTTTGTCCCAGTTGTAAAAGGATTTTTTTGTTGTTTTTGATATTGAGGTGCAATCTATACTGAAGTGTGTGTTCTTTGATCTTTATCAGCAAATGTTTCAAATTCTCTTCACTTTCAGCAAGCAAAGTTGTGTTACCTCTATGATGTAGGTCATTAATGAGCCATCTTCTAATCCTGATGCCATGTTCTTCTTCATAATTTCTAACTTCTCAGATTATTTGCTCAGCATAGAGATTGAAGAGGTACAATGAAATGATCCATCCCTGATGCATACTTTTCTTGATTTTAAACCAGGCAGTGTTCCTTTTTCTGTTCGAAGAACTGCCTCCTGGTCCATGTATAGATTCCTCACAAGTACAATTAAGTGCTCTGTTATTCTCTTTCTTTGCAAAATGAACTGATACATCCTGTGAATAAGCAACTCAATAAACCCAATTAATATTTATTGAATAATTACAAAGTTGAAAAATATAATACAAATTATTTCTTTATACAACTATTCTATTATAGTACTTTATGAAAACTAAAACATGAGTAATATTTCCACATTATAAAATCTATATAGTGGACTGGGCATGGTGGCGCAGGTCTGTAATCCCAGTGGCTCAGGAGGTGGAGGCAGGAGGATCGCAAGTTTGAAACCAGAGGCAGTTTGTGCAATTTAGCAAGACCCTGTCTCAAAAATAAAAAATGGGCTGGGGGTGCAGCTCAGTGGTCCAGCACTTGCAAAGCATGCAAGCGTGAGGTCCTGAGTTCAAGCCCCAGTACTGAAAAAAAATCCATATAGTGTCAAAGTGGATTGACTTATTCTTAATATTCTTTCTTCTTTTATGAATGTGCTTTGTATAGCCCTGATGCAGCAGCTTCTGTGAAACATGTGCTTCTCTGCCCACTCATGGTGTACTTGATCATGTCATTTCTTACAATGTTAGAAGATGTGACATTGTACCAGCTCCATGTAAAAGTCAAAAGATGTCTAAACTGTTTTTTATCATCTCTCTTGCTGTTTTCCCTCACCCTTAAGAATAAACAGCTCAAATAAAGGCAGCAGTTTTGTATTGGTCATCTGCATGACACAGGTTGATAAAGAATCTTCTTCCTCCAATTCTGACACTCTGTTCTTCTTCATAAAGTCCCAGCTTCTGGGATTATTTGCTCCACATAGAGTTCAAAGATATATAGTGAAAGGATACAGCCTTAACGCCCACCTCTCTTGACTTTAAAGCAAGCAATGTTTCTTTGTTATACTCGAATGCCTGCCTCATCGTCCCTGTACAGATTCTTCATGAGTACAATTCAGGGTTCTAGTATTCCCATTCCTCACCATATTACCCATAATTTGTTGTGATCCACAGGGCCAAGTGCCTTTGCATAGTCAATAAAACATAGATTGGCATTTTTCTGACATTCACTGCATTTAGCCAACATCCATCTGATTTCCGCAATGATGTTCCTGGTACTACACCCTCTTCAGGCTAGGATTTAGCTCAGTTGATAGAGCACTGCTCTGCAGTCTCTGAGGTCCCTAGTTTGATTCCCAGCACCACAAAAATGGGAGAAGGATGTGGCAATCCACTCCTGAGCCAATCAAGAAACAATCAGCCATTGAAAACCCTATGAGGGTCACTATGAGTCCACGTGACTTGATGGCACCTAACAATAACAACAACACCCTCTTCTGAATCAGTGATGACTTCCTGGCAGATCCCTGTCTATATACTCTTGCAGTCACTTTTGGATGATCTTTAGCAAAATTTTACTTGATGTGATATTAATAACATCCTTTGATAATTTCTGCATTTATTTGTTTTCCTTTTCTTGGGAATAGGTACAGATATGAATCTCTTTCAGTCAGTTGGCAAGATAGGCATTTTCCAAGTCATTCCTAATAGAAAATTGAGCATCTCTAGTGCTGTGTCTGTGGAAACATCTCAATTGATATTCCATCAATTCCTTGAGTCTTATGTTTTGTCAATTCCTCCAAGGTATCTTGCAGGTCTTCCTTCAGTACCATTGATTCCAATCATATGAAGCCTCTTGAAATGGTTGGTCAACCATCAGTTCTTTTTAGTGTAGTGTCTCTGTGTATCCTTTCCATCTTCTTTTGATGTTTCCTGCATCATTTAATATTTTCCCTGTAGAATACTTCACTATTAGTCTTGAGAAAACAGAATGTGTTCTTCCTTTTTGTTTTCTATCTCCAGCTTGTTGCACAATTATAATTGATTTTGTCCTCTTCAGTTGCCCTTTGATAGCTTCTGTTCAGTTCTTTAACTTTGCATGTCTTCCTTTTATTTTAGCTGCTTGATAATCAAAAGCAAGTTTCAAAGTCTCTTTTGACATCTGATTTGGTCTTATCTTTTTTTCTCCTCTTTTAAAGAAATATTTGCTTTCCTCATGAATGACATCTTTGATGTCATGTCACAACTCCTCTGGTTTCTAATCTTTATTATCTAAAAATGCATCAAATCTGTTCTTGAGATGGTCTGAACTCAGATGGGATAAACTCAAGGTCATATATTTCCTTGCTGAAAGTGAAGAGGAATTAAAACATTTACTGATGAAGATCAAAGAACACAGCCTTCAATATGGATTGCACATCAACATCAAGAAAGCAAAAATCCTTACAAGTGGGTCAGTAAGCAACTTCATCATACAAGGAGAAAAGATTGAAGTTATCCACAAATTCACTTTATTTGCTTTTACAATCAAACCTTACAGAAACAGCAGTCAAGAAATCAAAAGAGATATCATACTGGGAAAAATTTCATATTTTAAACCAAAGTGTGCCTGGCCCATGCCATAGTATTTTCAGTTGCATCTTTTGCTTATGAAATCTGACCAGTGAATAAAGGAGACAGGAGAAGAATTGATGCTTTTGAATTATGATGCTAAAGATGAATTTGGAATTTTGAATATACCATGGCCTGACAGAAGACTCAGCAGGTCCATTCTAAAGAAGTGCAACCATAGTGCTCCTGGGCAGTAAGGATAGTTAAATTGTGTCCTAATTATTTTGGACATGTTGTCAGGAGAGACCAATCCCTGGAGAAGGACATCATGTTTGGGAGAGTGACAGGTCGACCAAAAAAGAAAACTCCCACTAGGTGGATTGACACAGTGTCTGTAACAATGAACTTAAACATATAAAAGGTCATATGGATGGGACAGTGTTGGGTAGTGTTTCATTCTGTTGTACATAGGGTTGCTATGACTCAGACCCAACTTGACACCTAATAACCGCCACCACCACCACCACCACCACCACCACCACCACCACCTTTGGGTTTTGTCCAGGAATGAGAAGATGATATGGTAATGCTGAGCAGAGTTTCAACACCTGAAGCTTATGGCTAACAAGATGTATTAAGAACAAAAAATATTATAACCAAGAGAAGACCAATGTTAATAAGCTTCCATTTTATGTTTTCTTTTAGCAATTTTATATTGTATATTTAATTCTATAACCTGTTCTTGAACTAATTTTTGGTTATGAGATCAGCATTCAATTTCATTCTTTCACATATTAATAGGTAGTTTTCTTGGCATTTGTTAATGAAGAGATGTTCAGCCTTTGTGTATTTTGGGGTTCCTTGTGAAAGATCAGTTGAATATAAATGGTGCACTTTTTCTGCGCTTTCTATTCCATTCTCTTCATCTACATTCTGATTTTATACTAGTACCATAAAATGTTGATTATTGTAGCTTTCCAATATATTTGGAAATCAAGAAGAGTGAGCTTATCAGCTTTGTTCTTACTCAAAATTGCTTTGGTTATTTGGAATAACAGACAGGAAAAGTAGAAACTGACAAGTGAAACTACATCAGACTAAAAACCTTTTGCTTATTGCTTTGCAGAAAACAACAAAATGAAAAGGCAAACTATGGAATGGTAGAAAATTTTTGCAAGTCATATATCTGATAAAGGTTTAACATCAAAATATAAATAGAATTATACAGCTTAATAATGGGCTAGTGTTTGGCTCAGTTGGCAAAGTGCTTCTTTGTATTCCCTGAGGCCATGGGTTTGATCCTCAGCACCGCAAAAACAGGAGAAGGATCCTGTTTTTGTATCCACTCTTGATGCAATTCCCCAAAAATCAGCCACTGAAAACTCTATGAGAGTTGCTCCGAGTCGGATATGACTAGATAGCATTTAACAACAACAACAACAACACAGATCAACAGCAAAAATTTTAAAAATAATACACAATGTAATCAGGGAAATATAAATCAAACTTCAATTAGATGTCATCTTGCATTTGTCAGAATAGCTAACATCAAACAGTCATGACAATAAGAGATGGCAAAGTTGTAGAGAAAAGGGGAACCCTTGCACAGTATTGATAGGAATATAAATTTACACTGTTGTTGTTAGGTATCATTGAGTCATGTCTGACTCATAGCGACCCTCATAGGGTTTTAAATGGCTGATTGTTTCAGGATTGCTTTGGGAGTGGATTGCCAAGTCCTTTTCCCAATAAATTGACATAGCCACTGTCTAAAACAGTATGCTGACTCCTTAAAAAATTAAAACTAGAGCTGCCATATGATCCAGCCAGCCCACTTTTGGATATATATCCAAATAATTGGTATCTGAATCTCAAAAGCACTCCCATATTACTGTAGCACTATTGCCAATAGCCAAGACATGGAAGTAACCTAAGTGTTCACTGACAGACAAGTGGATTAAAAAAAAAATTCTGTTGAAAGAGTTACACCCTTGACTCACTGTTATCAAGCTTGCTCAAGAGAGTTGATCAAGATAGTGGAATGTGAGTCAAAGCAACAATATGCCAGATATGAGCTGAAACTTTAAAATACTTTATGTTTTTGCCAGTAATCTGGCTCTGCCATAAGACAAACATGTTATAAGTGGAAGTTGATCTTTCAACCTGGATACTAGAATGAAAACAGAATGATCACTTAGAGCTCAGTGCAGCTTTAGCAGCAAATGCAGACTTGTGCCAAACAACATATAATGTGAATGAAAAACAAATGACAGCCTTCTAAGACACTGAGATTGCATGCTTTTTTTGCTACTGTGTCAAAATTGACTGAGATTCAAATTCTTGGTCCAATCGATATACTATCCTCCATGTACTCAAAGAATATTTAATAACCCTAGTACTCCAATAATTATATTGAACCCTATGGATATACATATTTTAGTAATTCAATTCTGTTGTTGTTAGGTGCCATGCAGTTGGGTCCAACTTATGGTGACTCTTAATAAAATGGATAGTGCAGTACCTCAAAAACACAATAAAATGTAATAAATCCTGTAATTATATCACGGTTTATATTTGAGTGAGGTCTGAAGATCACCTATCTTCACCTAGGAGGCAGGCTTTGGAGAAGGACTGGTAGAATAAACAATACATACAACCTTTATCATGGCAATATGCAAGAGTTCATAGAAAGGACATATTGCAGGACAAATTGAGGTACTGTAGACATTGGAAATATATTGGCAGTCAAGATGAAAGCACATACCAAGTTTGTTAAACAGTAAAAGAAGCCCATACTGTTAGTAGGCATTATCCAAAGAAGTCAGTGCCAAATTCAAATCTGTCTTTCTCATTGCATGAATGGGCATGAACTTTACCTCATAGGATACATAATTGTTGTTGTTAGGTACAGTCAAGTCAGGTCCAACTCATAGAGACCCTCATAGGGTTTTCAAACGCTGATTGTTTGGGGAATGCTTTGGGAGTGGAATGCCATGTCCTTCTCCCATTCTCATCGTTTTAAGGATTGAACTCTGGTCCTCAGGGAATGCAGAGCAGCACTCTACCAACTGAGCCAAGGTGAAAATTGGATTATCAACTCAGGGAGAAAAAGAAAATTAGATTTTAAAAATGCGCATGAGAAATTGAACCATCCATGTTTGGGCAGTTGGAGAAAGAAGTCTTCTGCTTGTTTCTTTGGAGAAAGACCAACAGAAATTTACTTTGTCACTCTTCTCTAGTCATGCTGAGACATGAAAATTATGACTCTGTATTTTCTGAATCAACATCAAGAATCAGGGAGGCAGAATAACCCTGCACCCTGTCTAGGGCACCTATGTCCCAAGGGATTTATTTATATTTTATGATCAGGATAAAAAGAATATAAGAAGTGATTGTTAGGGGAGACAGGGTGGAAGGAAGTAAGGACTGAAAGGAGGAGGGTTAACTTTGAACATTGAAATTACTTCTATCCTTACATTATTTTGTTCAAGTAGCCCGTAATTTGGTCCTCTTAATCTTTTAAGTCCCCAAGTACTATCTAAATTTATTTAACCCAAAAAGGTGATGCCACAAAAACAAATGTTTCTTGTTCTGAAACTGTGTAGGTAGTGCAGATATCTTGTGCAACATCAATCATAACGAGAAAGAAAACACTGTACATCCATTTTTTTCTGGCAGTTATTCTGAGGAAAGGAGGTGAGAGCTCTACAAGGATCTGGGTAACTATTTTGCCATTGGCTGTAGCAGATAAGTGGACATAAAAAAAAAGAAATCCTTGAGCCATTCTTAAGCAGAAACATACTTAAAAGTAATGTGTGCATACCTTATGTCCTATTTCACAGAAGACTCAGAGGAAACATAAAGTAGTGATCTGAATTACAGTGAAGTGACTGTCATCTCAGAAAGAATTTGAAGAGACATGAAAAATAGTCCAGAAACTTTTGGAGCAATGCAGATTCTCTGAGTTCAGCCCTTCATATACAAACAGACTTTTTTAGAGTCTGGGATTGCTTAAGTGATGAGGCACGGGGGCATTTCCACATTTCTTTCTGACACTCTCAAGGAAAGAAATCTATTTTTATGGAGTCCAACAGATCCAGGTTTATCAATAAAGGCAGTAATAACAACATGAGCAAAGCTGAAATTTTTACAAGGGGGATTTTATTACTGTGCTAACTTTCAAATAAAAATAAAAGAAATAAAAATCATATTCTCTGTATCCTCTGCTTTCATAGGAGGAAAGATTAATCCATGTTTCTTCCAGTAAAAATAGAGGGATTTCTTCACTTTTCCTAACATGTGGTTGTTTAAAAGGACTAAAAAGAGGATTTAAAAGCTTTTTTTTTTTGAATAAGGAAGATAAGGAAGAGGAGGGGAAGCACTTGATATTGTATAAAGAATTAAGGTTACCTAAGCAGGATGCTAATAGGGGAAGAATTTGAACATAATAAGAAGAATCCTGGAAGGAAGCAGAGCTTTGATAAAAAGGCATCTAATTCAGTTGGTGAGCAGGAAGTCTGAGCTTTCCCAAAGAGGATAGTGATAAAATCTGGAATAGATCCATAAAACGTTTGAGACTTAGGGAATGACTGATATTTTAAGGGAAAATTTTACTTGGAAAGTTTATAAGATCACTGTAATAATATCCACATACAGTATCTTGTGTGGAAAATGACATGACTCCATGATTAAAACTAATATTTAACACCCAAAAGTGTCTGAGGATAAAATTGTAATGTCTTCATAGGTGATCACCAGAACCTCAAAATATGAACCAAGTGGAACATTTAATTGTGTACATTACACTTTATACAGGGGGGAAATTTAGGAGTAAAATATCTATATCTGACCTTGTTGTTGTTGTTGTTAGGTGCAGTCGAGTTGGTATCAGACTCATAGCGACCCTCATAGGGTTTTCAATGGCTGAGTGCTTCGGGATTGCCTTGGGACTGGATTGCCAGGCCCTTCTCCCATTTTTTGTGGTGCTGGGAATTGAACTCGGGGCCTCAGAGACTGCAGCCCAGCACTCTACCCACTGAGCTAAATCCCAGCCCATATCTGACCTAGGTTTGCATATATAAACAGAATGTGATTCATTCAAAACTGGAATTTAGTCTCATAAATCAAATGAAAGTAGAGAAATGACAGAAAAAAATGGACAGAAAGAGCTTAAGGAAGAATGAACAGAAGTCTATCATAACTAGTTTTGTGAGATTTTATTCCCTGTGTGTCTATCTTATTTTCTGCTTCTCAACAGTGCTCGATGATAGTGAATATCTTCTGAACTGAGTATTTTTGTTTTTGGTTTTTGTCTGTCAATTACTTTCTACAGCAGCTACTTGTTCTCTTACCTTCCATATTTACAATTCATAAGTCTGGAGGTTAAGGAAGCAAGTGCTTCTCTGCATGTCATAAATTAACACTCTCTGTATGGAATTCATTGCCCTGGTTTCACATACTGGAAAAGAATACCACTAATAAAAATTTTGCTGTCATTGTCTTTGGTGGCTGAGGCTGATGTGTAACAGCAGGTGCTTTAGAAAGAAATGTTGTTTGCACTTGCAAAGCCTGGCCAGCCCCAGCCCTGCCCTTTCTGCTTAGGGAAACAACATTGTTTCCTTTGATGTTGGACTGTCACTAGATATTTGTGTGGAGTAACTCAAACAAACAAAGTACTAGAACATGAAAATTATTTCAAACCCATACTTGACTGTAGACTCTGAGAACACCATTACTGGTCAATGATAACACAAGAAGGGGCTTAAAAAAATTTTTTTTGTCCTTTGCATGTCTTTATCTGGCTGTTGTTTGTACTTTTGTTTAATATTTTGTTTTTAATTATAATAAGAGTTGTATATTTTTGTGGGTTACAATGTGAGAGGGGTCTTTTTAATGATTTTTCTTTGACTAAATTTGATAATCATAGAGTTCTGTGCTTAGTCATTTCCACTTGTAACAAGTATCATTGGATATGTTCACATGGCCCCAAATCTCTGCACATAACATATAAATCAAAACATGTCTATTAACATTGTAATGAAATACCCAGGATTAAATTACAAGGTTATATTTAATCAAATGATCATTAAAATGTTAATTTCTTCTGGAAAATAGCTTCCAGAAAGTATAGTAAAAGTTAACAAAGCACATGGTGATGTACTTCCGAAGCAATCTCAAAACAATCAGCTATTGAAAACCCTATGAGGGTCACTACGAGTCAGACCAAACTCCATGGCACTTAACAACAATAACAATATACTTCCAGGTCCTTATGGGCTGGATTTAGCTGAGTTGGTAGAGCGTTGCTCTCCAGTCTCTGAGGTCCCGAGTTCGATTCCCAGCACCATAAAAATAGGAGAAGGACATGGCAACCCACTCCCAAGGCAATCACGAAGAAAACAATCTGCCAGTGAAAACCCTGTGAGGGTTGCTATGAGTCGGGCACGACTCGATGGCACCTAACAACAATAACAACCAGTTCCTTATAGACATCAAAGTGCCTTTACACCAGTTATTTCTTTTGATCCTTGAACAGCCAAAAGGAATGACATTCTTATTCCACATTTTCCTAGGACCAAAGGATCGGAGAGGCTGAGTTCTACCCAAGATGCACACCCAGCGTGGAGCAGAGTTGACCCTAAAATTATGATATCTCACCCCAGTCCTAGAATAGTTTTCTGTATGTCAGTATGTCAAAAAGTTTAAGAAATTTCCAAGAAAAAACAAACTTGTTTATATACCATAGAGGATGAAGCCAACATTTGTTTTATTTATAGATTTACATCCTTCACATTCATCCTTACATCTTCTCTCTGATTTGGAAGCTCTTCATTCAGCTTCATGTACTCACCATGTATCCCAAGCACAAGTACAGATCTCTAATGTATTGAAGTTGTCCACTACACATTCACTTAAATAACCTACCTGGGTAGATCTATAAAAAGTATGAACTATTAAAGCCTTTTATTCCTGAAAAATAGAAACATTCCACAAATTTCAGGAGATTATTGAATCAATATTCATTTCTTAGTTCACATTCCTATCCCATTCTCCCACCCGACAAATATCCACCAATAGTAACAGAAGATTAAAGAAAATATGTTCCTAGGTTTAGGGCAAGCCTTTCTTTGGTCTGAAAATCACTGATTCAGAAATCTCAGATTCCTGAATGTTAAAGATATGTAAAATAAAGCATAAATTTAAAGAGATGTGCTGATAGGTGGAATAATGTCTCTAGTTTTTATTTGATTGCTACAAAGTCTCTCACCTCAAAAAATGTTTGAGTGACCTCTTTTCACAGATAAAAATCCTAAGGTTTATAATATCAAATGTAATTAAAGTTTCAAATCTGGGCCACCAATGTATTTAACTTTTTTCTTATACAATAGGTGGTTAATACTTCAGTGATTAAAATCAAATCTTTAGTGATAGCTTTTGTTCTTTTACTTGGAAACCACAAAACAAGTGAAGATTTCTATTTCATTATTAGTGTTAGGCATCTAAAAATATAGTAACCTTAATAAGATCAGACAAGGATGGATCACTTTAGATGTTCATATTTATAGTCTCAGAAATCTCAAATCCTATATTTTTCCTTTAAGTGCAGATTTCAGCAAAGGCGTGCATGCATGTGCATATTTGTGACTGAGTATCTGTGTGTCTGCACCGTACCCCTGTGGCCTCTCATCCCATCAGATCTCGGGAGCTAAGCAGGGTCGGGCCTGGTTAGTACTTGGATGGGAGACCACCTGGGAACACCAGGTACCGCATAGTTGAAATGTTTCCAGTACATTGATTCAACATCCCATCATAGCTGAAATATATTCATGTCTGAAGTATGACCAAGATCCCAGTACATTCTCAATATCACAAATATATCTAAACATATTTTCTGGTTTGTAAATAATCATGTAGTTGGAGCCCAACTCAATTAAGTGATAAATTGCTTTTTCATCTATTGAAACGGTATTTCCTGTTTTGTCTTACCAGAATAATCCTTTTTGTCATTCTCTTTCATGAAATTCCAATCAACCTCTATGACCCACCTTAAATGTCATTTCCCCTGGAAAGTATTTTTCAATTGTTCTAGACAAAGCTAATCATTCTCATAGTACTCTGAATACCACCTACTAGTGTTTCAAAACATACTTGCAGCAGCCACTTGCATGACATACATTAAGTGGAAAATTTACATACTACTTATCTTTTTATACTGTTCACCTAACATATTTCCACTCAGTCCCTGCTAAATGATACCTTATTGCATAAATATAAGGAAGACAAGTGAAAGAATTATTTCCTTTTTAAGCATGAATTATGTATCAGACACGATGCTAGACAGCAAAGATATACAGATCATTCTCAACAATTGTCAGGATGGTTATTTAGTAGCCCCTGGTTATACATTTCTGTGCCTTAACAGCTGAAAAGTAGCTTATTGATGGTGTCTTCTTAGGCCAAACACCACACACAGTACTTCCTTCATCTCATAAATATCAGTGAGATACTATCGGCACATATTGCCTTTTCTTTGCTGTAACTTCTCTTTCCTTATCATTGGTAATGAGTCTCAAAACAGCTACAATAGTCTCCACTTCCATCCTCCTTTCCCATTTTCTCTCTCTCTACAGCCACCATTAACTCACTAACATTTTTAAAATGCAGAATTCTGATTGCTAAGGGCAAACTCTCTCTCTTCTTCAACATCTTCTGCTTAACTCTACTTTCATGTTATAAGAATACACACTTGTATTTTTTTGTGTTTATTAAGCTAACATTTTTTCATCACTTATTATGGACTGAGAATCTTATTATAAGCTACACATAGTTATAGTTCTTATTTAATCCACCAACATTTTATTAAGATTTATCTTTGTTCTAACACCTGTGGTCTATTTTCTATAAAAGAGAAAACTGAGGTTTAAAGTTAAAATATTTGTCCAGAGCCTAGCAGTTGGTAATTAGAAGAATTTGGGTCTCAATGCAAGTTAGTTATCTGATCTCAACCACTCTTCCTTTCCTTAATCACTGGATTGCATTGGCCCAGTCCCTTTCTCTGAATGGATGCTTTCTCCTTTGTGAATTTCAATTTGATAGTTTCTCAGTTTTTGTTATAATAAGAAAGCTTTATAATTTTTTCCACATTCTTGTGACTTTCTCATACTTATATTTAAGAACTGGTGTACTTTTAGGAAACTGTCCAGTCACCTCCTGCTACCTTCTTCAAGAACTGTCTATCACATGAGATTCCAGTTGAAGAGGTAATCATCACCTCTATATAAATTCAATGAGTTTCATCTCCTTGTTGTTGTTGTTAGGTGCCGTCCAGTCGGTATCCGACTCATAGCGACCCTCATAGGGTTTTCAATGGCTGAGTGCTTCAGGATTGCCTTGGGAGTGGATTGCCAGGCCCTTCTCCCATTTTTGTGGTGCTGGGTATTGAACTCGGGTCCTCAGAGACTGCAGCACAGCGCTCTACCCACTGAGCTAAATCCCAGCCCATTTGATTAAGGCTGAAGAACTAACCTAGTCTGTGCAATATGTATCTTCTCGAAATGTGTTTCTATAACATAAATAATTCAGACCTAAAAGTGCAACAGAGCCATGAATCTATGTTACATCAAAGACACAGAGCATAACCTCAGTTCCTGAGTTATGTGATCTTGTGTAATGCCATTTAGTAGGGCAAGGTTATATATAACACTTGGCTATTGAAGTCTAAACCTGTGATCTCCCCATTATATTTCAGCTGGCATTAGTGGTTTTTGTCCTTTGAAAGCAACCATCACTGGGTGAAAGATAATTTAGTTGAAGCATCAAACATTTTAAACTGAGACAACATAGAGCAAAATGAGGTTTGTCCATTCCCTAGGCATAAACCTGTCACCATTAAGCAACAGAGTACAAATCAACTAACTAACCTCTCACTGATACTGTTAGGAGACTGGATTTGTGTCACATGAAGTTGTTGCTTTAGGAAAGGCAAATATAACTGCCAGTTAATCATGTGAAAAGACACGCTCTAGTCTCTGGTTGTTGTTGTTGTCTCACATTAGAGCTAACTCATAGCAACCCTAAGCACACCAGAATGAAACACTGCTCAACACTGCTTAAAATCTTTATGAGTTTGAGCCCATTATTACAGCCACCATATTTCTGCCCATTTTAAGTCATACCATGTGAGCAACTGAAGGTTCCAGGGGCTTTACTCCATTCCTGTCATTAAAGTTAAGTCTGCTTTGAGGAAGCAACACTCCATTGGTTGTTTCTTGAATCCTTTCCAACATGGAGGGGCTAATTTTTCAACATTATATTTGACAGTGCTTCTCTGCTACTCATAGGATTTTCAATGGCTAATTGTTTTGAGAATGAGCTGCCAGGTCCTTCTTCCTAGTTTGTCTTGGTCTGGAAGCTCAATTGAAATCTGTCCACCATGGGTGGTCTTGCTGGTATCTGAGATAATGATGGCATAGCTTTCAGCATCACCGCAACATGCAAGCCCTCACAGCTCAACAAACTGACAGACATGTAGGGACTAGTCTCTGGTTGTTGTTGTTTGGTGTCCTTGAGTAGGTATCTAACTCATAGCGACCCTATATGCGACAGGGGAAACACTATTGTCAGTGCTTCTCTGCTATTCATAGGGTTTTCAATGGAAGATTGATTTTGGGGGTGGGTTGCCAGGTCCTTCTCCCAAGCCTACAGTATCTGGTGTTCCCAAACTGTCTCTCATTCAAGTACTAACCAGGCCCGACCCTGCTTACCTTCTGAGATCTGATGGGATTAGATGCCACAGTACTATGGCTGCAGCAGTCTCTGGTGGCTAAGCTTAAAGCAGAAGTGAACTTCACATCTGCTGGGAAAAACACTATGGATAGAAGTGAGGCTGTGCCAGAAGGCCATTATTTTCCATTAGAAACCACATGGTGTTATTTCTTGACCTAAATTCTAATATCTACTGATAAATATTTATAAGATCTTATAGTCACCATACCTGCAGCTGAGCCCCAATGGCATCTGATCCTGTTAGATCTCACAAGCTAAGCAGGGTTGGGCCTGGTTGGTACTTGGATGGGAGACCACCAGGAAACACCAGGTGTTGTGGGCTTGGGAGACAGACCCAGCAACCTGCTCCCAAAAATCAATCCACCATTTAAAACCCTATGAACAACAGAGAAGCACTGACAGTAGTGTTTCACCTGTTGTATGCAGGATCGCTATGAGTCGGATACCAACTGGATGGCATCTAACAACAACATAGTCACCATATGTAAATATAAGGTGACATATTTAGTCTATTGGCAAGTAGGATCATCCGGCCAGATAAAACATGGATATATAAGAAAATATTATAGAAGGTTCTAGAAATGTTAACTACTACCTGAATTCTGTGCACTATGTGTGAAGCTTTCTGTAGATATATCTTTTTGTGAAAGTTAGTGCTGCTAAGCACTAGGGCACACAGGAAGATATGCTAAAATATGCTATGCTACTAAAGGAACATCCCTGAATCCTCACTCTTAAAGAACACTGTATAACTCTGATGCCCTCAGGCTGGAGGAAGTATGAGGGGTCCACATGATTGTTAAGTGGTGAATCTTTCCATTTTGCTTATCCTATTACTTGTAAATAAGCAAACTAGAGACTGAATCAGAGGGGAAATATTGCAAAAGTATAACATGCACGCGCGCGCACGCACACACACACACACACACACACACACACACGGGCATGCACTCACAGTGAACCAAATAAAATAGAACATCTCAGCTCCTGAGGCAAAGAAAACTCTGAAGAAAATATAATTAAGTGAGCATTCATAACCACATGTCTTTTCTCTAGCACTTCCCTCAGAGGAGTTTTGAAGTACCTAGCCAGGAGAATCCTCATCATAAACAAATCACAAGCAGTTGAACTTGGTCAAAACTCTCCCTTCCAGGATGCAGAAAATTCTCTGAATTGATGCCTAGGTTCCATGCTATGACTAGCAATTTTTCCTTTCCCCTACCCATTTCCATTTC
The DNA here is from genome assembly GCA_007922755.1 of Pedetes capensis. Classification (NCBI taxonomy): domain Eukaryota; kingdom Metazoa; phylum Chordata; class Mammalia; order Rodentia; family Pedetidae; genus Pedetes; species Pedetes capensis. The sequence continues at coordinate 28,016 of VMDO01018860.1, forward strand.
TATGACGTTGAGAAAACATGTGATTCATATTTCTCAACTTTAAAGTAAGCATATGAGCAGAATTTTACACATGATGTGTTTGTAAAGATTAAACAAGTTGATCCATGTACAGTTATCTGAAGAGTCTTGGCTGTATTGTAAGCACATGTGAAAAAAGCATGTGTAGAAATTCTCTTACAGATGGAGAAACAAGTTATTGAGCTGTTAAATAACATGCACACATTATACCACTAGTGAACTGGAAAGCTGCTAATACTAGGAATAAGTGGACAATCTAATTCTAGAAATTCTATTCTCAGGAGATTTTTCCCAATCATATATTTGTAGTTTCTTTTTCCAAAATTGTATATCTACTGCATTGCAGATTATTAATTTTTGCATTTAGCTTAAAGCTTGCAGGATATAGTGAAGAAAGACCAGATCTGTCTCAACAACCAATGGAGAGAATATGATACCTAGAAATAGAGCCACTGCAACAGGGATGAAACACATAGTAAAGTAGTGCATTGCTTCCCCTGAGGGGACAGTGAGTGTGTTTGCAGTTGAAATTGTGACTGCATGATAGGAAGAGGCACATTTAGAATTTAGTCATGGGAGAATATCATGTATTCCAGATGAACAATGGAATGTAGTACTTGTTGTTAGGTGCCATAGAGTCAGTATCGGACTCATAGCAACCCTCTGTACAATAGACCAAACACTATTGTCAGTGCTTCTCTGCTATTCACAGGGTTTTCAATGGCTGATTGTTTTTTGGGAGTGGGTTGCTGGATCCGTCTCCTAAACCTACAGCCCCTGGTGTTCCCAGGTGGTCTCCTATCCAAGTACTAACCAGACCTGACCCTGCTTAGCTCCAAGATCTAACAGGATAGGTCGTCACAGTGGTACTGCTGCAGGCAAAGTGTAGTAGAGAGATGTAGAAATGTCTGTCCAACCCACTACATTTTCTTTTTAAAATGGGCACAGCAGAGTAGCCACTTTTCATCACATAAATGATGAGAGAAACGTGATACAGATATATATATATATATATAATATTAAATAAGTGAAGATAAGAGTCATTGTTTGTGGCCCTAAAAAGAACAGGATTCATAGCCGGTGTGGTGGCATATGCCTGTAATCCCAGTGGCTAGGGAGGCAGAGGCAGGAGGATCGCAAGTTCGAGACCAGAGGCAGTCTGCATAATTTAGTGGGACCCTGTCTCAAAAAGTAAAAAAAAAAAAAAAAAAGGGCTGAGGGTGCAACTCAGTGGTTCAGCCCTTGTAGAGCATGCAAGTGCGAGGCCTTGGGTTCAAGCCCCAGTACCGCAAAAAAACAAAAACAAAAACAAAAAAAACCAGGATTCATAATGAAAATTTTCATTTATCAAGCCACTTGCATTTCTTATTTGGGGGATTGATTGTATGCACTTATAATATTCAACAAATATTTTTTTCATTTAATGTATGTCTCTGCATCCCTTCATTCACCCAAATTACCATATTAGAAAAATATCAGTTACCATAAAAAATCAAATGCATCCTACTTCCTTTCTCACTTCCTCACTCCATCGCTATATCACACAGATGATCTTAATGCAACATGAACAAACTTGAAATCATCGTAGCTTAACTTACAATCAAAATAAAAGATCATAGGCTTAGACTTCTTGGGCTAAATATTGGCTCTATTGTCTAGTAATTTTGTGACTTTAACAAGTTTTCCTTATTTTTTCTTTCTTTCTGTTTTTCTTCTACCACTGAGCTGCACCACTAACCCCTTTGTACTTATTTAGAGTGAGACAATTTGATTCCATTAAGTAATTACAAATAATTTTTCTAAGGGATTAACTTTTATACATATGCCAACATTGAGTGAGGACACATGTATGAATTTACAATGCACGTTGCACATTATAATGGGTAAAATATAGTATTTAATTGCATGGTTTACATTTTTCTAATTGAATTATGACTGAAATATTTCAGGTGACTTTTTTAGTTAAATGACCATTTTTCTTCTCAATGTTTTTCTTTTTAATTTGTTTGTATAACTACTGGTGTATATGTGAATACTTTGTGATGTATATTGTTATGGACTGGATATTTGTAAACTCCAAAATCCACATATTGAAATCCTAACTCACAAGATCATAGTATTAAGAGGTAAAAGCTCAGAAAATGGAGCTCTCGTGCATGGAGTTCAAACTTTTATAAGAAGACACACCAGATCTTTCCCTCTGTCTCTGCCTTTCACCATGTGAAAATGCAGTGGTAAGATGTTTGTCTGTAAGTCAGGTAAAGGACGTTCATGAGACACCTGATATATCTGTGTCTTAATTTTGGACTTCTCAGTCTCCAGAATAGTGAGACATGTTTGCTGTTTAAGCCATCAAGTCTATGGCATTTTTTGTTATGGCAGCTCAGAGTTACTAATATTTATATATTCTATAATAATATATATGGGGAGATACAGCAAGTATATATAAACATATAGCAAAAGCTATATTCTATTGTCTTCTTTATCTGGGTTACTTTTTGTGGCAAGATTCTTTTTAACATATTGTTATATCTTGTAAAGTTTTATTACTCTTCCTAGTTTATTTGTAGTCTTGATTTTAAACTAATTTGCATATTGTCTTGTTTAAAAAATTTGTCTAAGGTCTTCCTTACTTCATAGTATTTTTAAGTTACACTTGCACAAACATGCATACACAATCTTAATAAATGTGTGTCTGTATACAAATATATGAAAGAAAAAATTTAATATATGTGTACTTATTCATTTGAAATTGTATTTTGTGTTGTGAGAATGGGTTAGAGCATGATTTAACATACTTTTTCCTATTCTTCATAAATGTTTCCATTTTAGTTATTATTATTTTATGGTAAGTTTTGATGGCTGGAGGAATAGACTTCATTGTTCTTGTCTCAAATTTTTATTGGCTATCATTGAATATTTTCTAAATTTACTATCTTAAATTTTTTCTTTAGCATTTTTTATTGAATGTACATAAAATTTATAGGACAATTAAGGTAGAAATGCCATGTTGAAACTATTGAAGCTTCTGTCAACAACATGTCTCTCTTTCTTAGGAACTGGAGAGGGCTATGGTAGAAATACAGATAGATATCAGCAGAGATTTATGACTTCCTTTGTACAGGCTTGTACATGCTATATAAATTTCACAAAAGATAAATTTATTAAAATTAAACATTGCTACAGACTAAATTATGTCCTCCCATAATTCATATATTAGAGCCCTAACTCCAATATGACTGTATTTGAAAAAAAACTTTAAGGAGTTAATTAAGACAAACTGAGGTCATAAATGCAGGACCCTCATCTGATTGGAAGACACTCCATAAAGTTTGTACATTCTCTGTATTTCTCTTTCTTTCCCCATGTGTACAATAAAGTTGTCACATAAGCACACAGGGGACAAATGGCCACCTCTAAGCCAAAACAGGAGGCATTAAAATGAAATGTACTTTGCCAACATTTTAATCTGGGACTGACTAGTCTCTAGACCTCTGACAAATAAATTTCTGCTTTTCAAGTCACCCAGACTGTGGTATCTTGTTATGGCAGTGTGAACTGAGAAAGACATATATTGGTATTTTCTCTGCCCAGATAGACAGTATTTGTAAGTTCTTCATTTGTGTATTGCTTCATTCTTTTTACTTCAGTAATGCTGAACTTTTAGGAGTTCTCTGTCTCCACTTCATTTTAAGATGTGTTCTAGATCTAAACTACACTACGTCTTTGTTGATATTTCTTTCTTAGAGCCTACTGCAGTATCTTTATTATCCTACAAAATGTATTCTATTCCTTCACACTGCCCTGAACATTTTGTCATGCTGTACTATAATGGGTTCTTTAAGTTTTACTTCCAAATTTTGAGTTATGTAAGTTTCTTGGAAGATATATTTTGTGCTTTACTCATCACATTATTGTTATCTAATACCGCTTCTTATATGGAAATGGGTGAATTAATGAATAAATGCATTAATACTTAAGTGAGCACATCACTTCCTTCAAAGTAACACAGTTTATAAGATGTAGAACGTTTAAATCAATTTCTGTATAATTTTGAAGACAAGAATTATATATTACCTTGCTTCTTGATGTGCATATATTTGTCCTCATGGGATTTTAAGAAAATAAAAGGCTCTGCTTATCCAGTGATATAAATAAGCTATATACAAAAGAAATAGTTAAAGAGCTGGAGTATTAATTCCAATCATCTGAAAAAGATGATGAGATAATGCTGATTTATCTAATTCTTGTGATAAAATCAACAAACAATGGATGATCAATAATTAACAATGCTCAGTTCATTTCCCTGAAGCATGACAGAGTGGCTCAACCGATATAAAGACTGTGTAAGATGAGGAAAAGACACCCACTTGTTCCCATCAATCTCTACTCTCTTCTTCCCAAAGTTAACTACTATCTTGACTGCTAATGACTAAGGATGATTTATAATTTTTAAAGATGTATAGTAAATTAAATCATATATTATCTGTTTACTTTGCCTGGTTTCTGTTCTATTGCTCAACACTATTTTGGGAAGTCACTTTTAGTTTCAGTCAGTGTAGTATTGCACTTTATGAATCTGGCTTGATAATGAGTATTTATTTGCTATTTGAGATTGTACTTTCCCCTCCTTGTTTCATATCTTAGTGGATAAATGGAATTTCTAACTTTCTTTTTTTCAATATTTTGAGCATGAAAAGCAATCTCATGGTTTTGATTGTTATCTTCAGGACTGCTGGTGAGATTAATAATTCTTTTATTAATTTATGGATCATTTGTTCTTTATCTTTTTAAAATTCTGCTAATTTATTTTGCCATTTTTTGTTTTTTGTTTCTTAAAGAGTTAGAATATTTTTGCTTATATTCAGTTTATTGTGTCTTTGTCAGGACATGTGTGTTACAAACATCTTTTATTATGTGTTATTTCTCACTTTCATTATCATACTTCATTATATGTTTAAGAAACAAATTCCTGGGGTTTTATGTTGGTAGACTGTTAAATATTTTCCCCTTAAAGGAATAACTTCTTGTATTACTGTCGTGTGTTAGAAAACTCATTATTTCCCCAGTGAAGTGCAATGTTGTTGTTGTTGTTGTTAGGTGCCATTGAGTCGGTATCCGACTCATAGCAACCCTCATAGGGTTCTCAATGGCTGTTTCAGGATTGCCTTGGGAGTGGATTGCCAGGCCCTTCTCCCATTTTTGTGGTGCTGGGAATCAAACTAGGGACCTCAGAGACTGCATCGCAGCGCTCTACCCACTGAGCTAAATCCCAGCCCAGTGAAGTGCAATAGCCAGTACAATAATGAGTTAATGTTTCTATACTTGCTGCAGTGGTGTCTTTAATTTCAAATGTTTTCCTGTGTTGTGTCCTTCATATTCTCTCATCTTAAGGTAGTCTATTTCACCACTTTTTGAAAGTTAGCTGGCCCTGCTGAGCTGCTTCTCAAACAAAATAAGGTAGAAAGTCACAACTGATTAAATTCTGAAGTTGGACCTTAGAAAATTCACAATTTCTACTTTTATTCTGAAATATTCCTTCTAGGAATCCAGCCCTGAAACTGGAAAGAAACTTGTGCAGTAATGTGGAGAGGACCACATGAAAATGACCCAGGTCCTTACTGACTGTCTCAGCTGAACGACTAGCCCACAAGGAGTATCAATTCCAAGCCCTGTGAGTGAATTTCCAAATGTCCTGCCATTCCTGAACCTCCTCTATGCCATGTGAATCATAACAAATTCAGCCTACAAATTTATAAGGAAATAAAGTGGATAGTGGTTTCAGTTATTAAACATTGGGGATGAATTAAATACAGTAATAAGTAATCAAAAGAAAAAATCAAATGTATATATATTTGTCTCTGGAATCCTGATTTTATATCATTCTCCAGCTTTTAAATTGCAGTTTCTGTGTCACATTGTTAATCTTAATATCTTGATATATTTTAGACATTGTTATACTTGTTTAGGAAAGAATGTTGTGAGCTTTGTTTCTTGACATAAATATTATTAGAACAATTAGAATTTTCACAGAGAAGTAATTGTTAATGCTGTATCTATAGATAAATGTGATGATTGAGACTTACAATTCTTTCTCCCTTTTCTAAATCCCATTCACATTTTAATAGTGTTTTGCAAGTTTTTCATAAATACTGTATCAACATTTTATTTAGATTTACTCTTAGACACTTAATATTCTCAATACTACTTTATCTATATTTTGGTATACATTTTCTGTTGTTGAAATGTCTGAATAAAATTGAATTTGTTTTTGTTTTTATTTTGTTTTGTTTTTGAGATAGGATCTTGCTGAACAGCCCATACAGGCTTAGAATTCAACTCGCTACGCAGCCCATGGGGCTGGGCTTTAGCTCAGTTGGTAGACTGCTGTTCTGCACACTCTGAGGCTCTCCGTTTGATTCCCAGCACAGCAAACATGAGAGAAGTATGTGGCAATCCACTCTCAAAGCAATACCAAAAGAATCAAACATTGAAAACCCTATGAGGGTCCCTATGAGTTGGACCTGACTCAATGACACCTATCATCATGCAGCCCGTGTTGCATCTGAACTCAGGATCTTCATGTGTCTGCCACCTGAGTGCTGAGATTGCAAGTTTTCACCACCACACCCATCTAAAATGGAATGTTTTGCACATGTACTCTACATTTACATTTGTAACACTCTCTTATTTAATATTTTATTTCTGGGTTCTTTTGAATTTTTTATTTAAGTTAGATAATTAATTTCCTGTCTTAATGAAATGACTAGGACAGCCACTACAGTGCTAGAAATAAATATTAATAGTAAGTTCCCTTATCTTATTCTCCATTGTAAATGGAATAATTTCATTATTTTATCATACACTATGATGTTTGCAGCAGGACCTTTTGCACATACCTTTGGCACCTGCCTTCAGTTATTGACAAGTCTCACATGTTTCTTTTTCCTCTGTTAAGTATTTCTGCCATGGTTTTGTATTTGAGGTTCTAAAATAAGTAGAAGATTAGTTAAAAACAACTGAAGCCTTAGCATGAAATGTATAAATGAATATTTAATATGTATGAAACTATATGAATGAATATTTAATATAATATAAATAAACATTTAAAAATCCACAGAATAAAATTAAAAAAGAATGTTTTCTTTTCAAGGTAGTGGATTCTAATACTTAAATTTTGCCTCTCCTCCTTAAAATATTGTTGAATTCACAATAAAATTTTAGAAATGTAAAAAGATACTTTGATGAGAGTAATGAAAATATAATAGAGGATAGTAGAGTTCCCTTGTCAATTCAGAAATTTTGGTGAGACATTGTTGTTGTTGTTGTTGTTGTTGTTGTTGTTGTTGTTAGGTGCCATCGAGTCAATAACCGACTCATAGCGACCCTCATAGGGTTTTCAATGGCTGATTCCTTCGGGATTGCCTTCAGAGTGGATTGCCAGGTCCTTCTCCCATTTTTGCGGTGCTGGGAATTGAACTCAGGACCTCAGAGATTGCAGCACAGCGCTCTACCAAGTGAGCTAAATCCCAGCCCTCAAAAATTGTTGTTGTTGTTGTTAGGTGCCGTCAAGTCAGTATCCGACTCATAGCGACCCTCATAGGGTTTTCAATGGCAGACTGTGAGGCATTACAGAATATAAATTGGTCATTGATACATAATAAAGACACAAGCCTAAAAAAGTAAGCTATATCAATAAATATACAATTGCTTGAGACTGAGTTACAGAAAATATTCAGATTCTATGCTAATTAATTATAGATTTATTTTTAGTTAATTATTATTTCAATTATTAAGCTACCATATTACTACTGAAGTGAGTTCAGCCAATCTACTCCTTATCTTTTTCTCTGTACAAATGGGAAGGTCTTGAAGAAAGAGTTATTCCCAAACATATGTTCCTAGGGCAAAACTAGAAAACATGGTTTCAAAAAAATAATATGGATTGCTTTGGTGTGTCTCAGGATCTTTGCATATAATAAAATTGCAAAAAAAATATCATTTTAATGTTCTTCAGTAACTGTGGAGACTGGGAAACACACACACTCACAGACTCACACACACACTTATACACACACCAAAAACAATGCAAGCTGCACTTTTCCAAAGGGAGATAATCTAAATTGTTCACACAGAAAAAAGTAATAAATACTTGATATAGTGTTTGGAAGTCTCTTAGCAAGGTAGCTTGTTCTCTATCCACAAACCATTAGCGATTCCCAACCCAACGGTGTGCTAGAATGTTCTGGATAACCATAAAATATAGCAGTTATGTGAGATCTACCATGGGGATTCTGAATCAAATGTTTGATGTGAAGCCTGGAAATCAATATTTTGTGTTTCTCAGGTACTTTCAAGGTACAGCCAAAATTTAGAATCATTGCAAACAGCTTTTTTTTTTTTCCTGTGAACTCTGTGTCATATTTGCTAGAGCGGTGAACCAGAGTACTTATTTGGTTCACCGACTCTTCTGAAGTTCAAGCACATGGATCTGAAGCCACCTAATTAGGCATATTCCACCCTCTGTTTATTACTACACCACAGTGGCCTGTCAGTGGAAATGCACAAAATCATGCAACTCCCAGGGAACTGAGTTTATAAGACTGTTTGAAATATGACATTCCTACTAGTTAAAGGGACTTGGGATTTATCTAACAAATTGACTAAAAAGATATTCCGGAGCAGAGACTATTTTGAGTACCATGGGAAATAATAAAATTTAGGTCTTATTGACCCCTCTTTCTTCTTCAATCAACCTCAAAATGTTTATCCTGAAGCTGCATCACATCTACTTGTAAATTTTATCAGAAGTAGAATGATGGATTTGAAACGACCTGAGACTTGAAAGCAGTAGGAGTGTCATGTTCAAAATTAAAACTAAGGTAAATTCCTGCCCAAACATTCAACTATTTTAATCATGTGCTGGCATTTGGTAAACTCCCTTGATTTATCTTTCTCTACAGCCAGGCTTGTGTTTTAGAGAATAATGTGCCAAGTGACTTCAAAACACACATTTTAAGGAGGACATGCTATTAAATACAAGAACTAATTTTTATTCATTAATATTAAAGGAGAGTGTCACCAAACTCTCAACAACAATACATAAAAGAGAAATATCAAGATAAATTTCAAAAGAAAACTGAAAGTTAAAGGAAAAGAATATTTGGAAAAAAAGGTATAGTTAAAATAAAAATTCAAATTTTGCTTACTGTCCTAGAAACATATTTCCATGTATGCACAAACAGACAGATAAAAACTTTTACATAACTTTGCTGCTAAATATAAACATATAGAAATAACTTAAACAACAATAAAAATTGAAAGAACTACATAAATTGTGAAAATTCATCTGTAAATTATTTGCAGCAATTATAAGGAAAAGATAGACGCTATAACATGAAAAATATTTAAAACATTTTAATGTGAGAAAAAAAGAATTAAGCAAAACTGAAAGAAACCTCTTCATTCAAAATAAAACAAAATGTACCATAATCTTCATGAAGATTACATACATTACTTTTGAATATTTAGATGCTATTTAGGAAAATATTGGTAATAGTGTGGTCAACTAAATTCCTTTGAATAGTTTTCAAAATATTTATTTCTTAGCTCATTTTAATAATTAAAAATTAAATATCAAAGTATAAATATGAAGTATTACTAATAGGTAGTGATGGCCCTAGAGCCATGAATAGCTACTAGACCCTTGCTTTTAAATATCAATTTAATATTTCCCTGTGTTATCTTTGATTAAATTTTAAATTCAGTTGTTTTAATCTTTTATGCATATATCCAAAGGACTCTGTCCACTTTCAACTTGTTGAAAAGGTTCAATGAAACTTCTATATGTAAATGTCTTTTTCCTTTCTTAATGGGAAAAACATTGAGAATATAGCTACATCCATCTTGGAGACTGAGAAAGTGCAGTATACATTGTTCAATAAATATTTACTGCATGAACATATGAAAGTATGTAGTGTACAAATGTCATGTGTGTACATGTGTGGGTGTGCTTGTATATGACTTGGATTGCCTAAATTATGTAAAAGACAAGTGAAAAATCACATACTTAATAGTAAGGTATGTGGAAAAGCTGATGTCATTTATATTTCTGTCCCAATCTAATTTTATTGAAAACAATTCCAAGTATGTGAAAACACTAAAGTTAAACTGTATTAAATGTCTACAGAAACAATAAACAAATATGTATAGATGTTTAAATGTGATTTTAATATATTTCCTGTTATTCTCAACTCAAGTTTTGCCTTTACTATAACTTTATTTATGAAACACTAAAATGAATTAACTTGGGCCTTAAAAATCTTCTTTTTGTAAGTTAATATCTGCCAGTATCAAGTAGACCGCCATTGTATTTTTCTTTGTTTATTTAATGTTCATTTGTTTAGTATATTGTATACCATTTGTAGAATAAATCTTAACATTAAAGCAGCACATTGTGAGTTATCTTGACATCTAGTGTAAAGGAAAGGACTTGGAATAGCCTGCCACATTCCTGTCTTCCTCCTGTCCTGCAGATAAGATCTCTTAGCCAATTCTCATAGTTGAATTTGAAATGTCCCCCACAAGCTTTTGTTTGGGGTGCCTTGTTGCCAGATTTTAGGAAGTGATTGGATCCTGAATGTTCTGACCTAATCAAAGGATTAATGCCTTGATGAATTCAGAGTATGATGGTATTATTGGAAGGTGATGAAATGTAGGAGATGTAGACTCATTGGAGGATGTATATAACTTAGTCATATCCTTGAGAATTGTATCTTGTCCCTTCCTTCATCTCTCTACTTCCTGTCCACCATGAAGTGAAGAACCTTCCTCATCACATGTGCTGGAGACCGTAATGTTCTGCCTAAGAACATGAGACCAAGAAACCATGTCCGAATTGTGTGAACCACAATAAATCTTTTTCCTTTCACTTGTTCTCTCAGGTATTTTTGGTCACAGCTGTACAAAAGTAACATATATTAAGCAATACTCCTTAGAGGACCAAACCAGTTCCTGCTTATACACTTAACACCTACTACTGGGTGAGACTGTTCAAACAAGCCAATCATATCCTACTGTAGGTAGCAAGGGTCACCTATCCAATTACTGAAATCCTGAAAAACGAAATTCAGGCAATTTCAAGGGACACAGAGCAAAGAATAATATGGTAACAAAGTTAAGAATTGTTGTTGTTGTTGTTAGGGGCCATTGAATCAATGTCCAACTCATAGGGACCCTGGGTAATACAGGTGAAACAGTATTGTCAGTGTTCCTCTGCTATTCATAGGGTTTTCAATGGCTGATTGCTTTTGGGGAGTGGGTTGTTGGGACCTTCTCCCAAGTCAACAGCCCCTGGATTTCCTAGGCAATCTCCCATCCAAGTACTAACCAGGCCCAACACTGCTTAACTTCTTTGATCTGATGGAATTGGACACCACAGCGGTATGACTGCAGGCTGAAAGTTAAGAATTACAGAAAGGCAAAAGCAACAGGGTACATGTTCTTAATGTTTTCAAAAGAGAAAGTTAAGAAGACAAAGAAGTGGGAAAAAGAGCAAGTATTTAAATTTAAAACAAAGTTTAATTTCATTACTATTAATTGTTGAAAAATGTCCTATATCATTCTATGGAAAAGTATAGTTAGCATTATAGACAAATATTTGAAGATTTGAGATTATTTTATTTCTATAAGATAACACAAGAAGATTCAGTGTAGTTTAAATAAAATTACTGTTTATAAGTCTTTAAGAAAAATATGTATGTCTATTAATTCTGCACATATATTCCTATGATGACATGAAAACAGAGTAATGAAGTTATATATGCATTGAACATAGGACTTGTTTAACAGAACAATGAGGAGGGAGGGGAAGTTACATAATAAATAGACCACTTGTGTCAACCAGATAACAAAGGTGGAAACCAAACAAACTATAAGAAGATATAAATAAAGTCTCTGGTGTATCTACCACATTTGCTTTATCTATTCAACTGACAATGAACATTTAGCTTATTTCTTCATCGTAGCTCCTTTCAAATAATGAGAAAATGAACATGGGCATGTAGAGATCTCTTCAGGCCCCTGATTTCAATTCTTTTGTTCACTTTTGTTTTTGTTTCTGTTTTTGATTTTAATTCTTTAAGGAAATGTCATACTATTTTACATAGTGTCTGTCCTTTTTGCATTACACTAAGTGATATGTTAGTCACAGGTGGACAAATATTGCATGATTCTGTTTATATTACATTATATCTAAAATAGGCTCTTAGAAGAAGGTAGTAAAGGGTTTCCAGATTCTGAGGAAGAGGAAATGGTGATTTGCTGTTCAATACGTAGGTTTTAGTCATGCAAGATGAAAACGTTCTACAGACCTCCATAAATTGTTGTGCCTGTAATTAACACATGCTGTGCACTTCAAAATTTGTTGAGGGTAAATCTCATGTTGTGTGTTTTCAAGCACAAAAATAAACAAAGCAACAATATGATGACTTTCAAGAGGAGAATGATTGATCTGTTTAATGGTACAAATTTTAAAATCCTGGATGACCACACAGAATTTTCCAGAGGATGAATTAAGGAGATAAGTTACCTATCCAACATGCACAATTTGAGATCCTTTTGGTCTTATAGATTTCCCATCATCAATAATTCTGCTTTTCTAGAAGGTAATGGTATTAGGAAACAAAGAAGCATGATATTCCTTTAATCTACATAATGCTTGTCACCTATTCTCAAAATGTGGCATTTGTTCTATGATGTTTAAGTTATTAGCAAGCTCATTATCTACAGTTGTAAGTTAGTTGTTTTATATTTCACACTATTTCAAATAATTTTCTATGTTTAATACAAATCAAATTTCCCATTTGAGTCCATCTCTGAATAAGATAGGTGTCTTGTTATCTTTCATTAACTTCATGTTGTTTAATTTTATCTAAAAGTTTGTTAGATTTAAATTAGTTGAAAGCCATTTGTTTCTTTTTCCAAAAAAAAAATTTAAATATCTTTCCTTGAATAATTGTATTGATAGTAAAGAATTTAAAATAGTCTGTTTATCTTTTTAATGTCTGTAGTTGTATGATGTTCTGCATTCCTTTTCTTTGGCTATTTTTGTAGTTTGTCCATTTTATGATTTCCTTTTTGAGTGT
>VMDO01018861.1:0-41181 GCA_007922755.1 Pedetes capensis
ATTGTGGTGCTGGAGACGTCTATTGAATATACCATGGACTGCCAAAAGAACCAACAGATCTGTCCTAGAAGAGGTACAACCAGAGTGCTCCTTGGAAGCAAAAATGGCCAAACTGCGTCTTACATATTTCGGACATGTAGTCAGGAGAGAACAATCCCTGGAGAAGGACATCATGTTTGGAAGAGTGGCAGGTCAATGGGAAAGAGGAAAACCCTCCACCAGATGGATTGACACAGTGTCTGCAACAATGGGCTTAAACATAAATAAGATGGTTTGCCTGGCACAGAATCGGCAAGTGTTTCGATCTGCTGTACATAGGGTCGCTATGAGTCGGACTCGACTTGACGGCACCTAACAACAACAACAACAACAACATTATATATTACATATATGTGTAGTACATGTGCTTATTGTATAAATTAAGTATATTACATATTTTATAAATATATTATTTATTATAATTGTCCTTACTATTTTGTATATTTGTGAATGAATGGACACATTTAAGCATGAATTTCTGCCTACAAATTTTCTACTCTTATTTTAAACTAATAAAGTGATTATAGCAAAAAATCTTTACCAAAAAGTGCGTAAAGGAGAGGATTTTTTTAATGTGATAAACTAGCTACCAAAAGAGAAGGAAAAAAAGGAAGGACTTCCTGAGGATTTTCCCCCTTTAACTACATTTTATTCTCAATTTTATTTCCTTTATGAGTTGAAATAAATCCTAATGGTTCCCTATTCAGTTATTAAGAAAACAGGAACATAACATTCCTCTTCTTTCTCAGTTGAGACAAATTATCATGGAAGTCATAGGGGATATTAGAGAAAAGACAATGGGATTAACCATTACATTTTCATTTCTATAGGAATTTTTAAATATTTAATTTTTTTCAGATTTGATATTCCTTCATTTGTTGTTGTTGTTTTTGTTAGGTGCCGTCAAGTCGGTATCCGACTCATGGTGACCCTCATAGGATTTTCAATGGCTGATTTTTTCGGAATTGCCTTGGGAGTGGATTGCCAGGCCTTTCTCCCATTCCTTCATTTAGCAACAGCCAAATAAGCTTGGTTACTATTTCCCTTGTTTTGGCTTATACCAGCTGGTAATAATGATGTTTTGAGATTTAATTCAGAAACTTTGTGTTTCCCAATCATCTATAGTAGTAATCTTGGTTGGTTTAAAACTATTTGACAGTAAACTATTTTGGGGTTAGCTGTTTTAAATAGCTGTAAAGACATTTTAACTCACTGGTTTTCAGTTCATCCCAATACTTTCATAACAATAATAGCAGATAAAGTTTATTCAACAACAAAGACCTTGTGGAAAAGGAAGATCAGAAAGATGAATGACATACCTAGAAACATGTGTCTGGTGAAGATCAGAACTTGGAATGGAACCCAGATAATTTGAGCTCAGAGTCTAAGTTAAATATTCTTATAATGTATAGCATTACCTTGCTCATCACTCCTCACAGTATAGAGGTAAGATTAAACAGGCTGCACTGAAATGCAGAACAAATAGTTGGAAGAGCTGAGATTTAAATTCAAGTGTCCTTAATCTTTATATTAAATATTCTTCATCTGAGGATGGGAACAAAATTAGTGAAAGGTACGATTTTACATCATTCTATTTTTCTACTGGCTATATAAGTACAAACTTCAGCAATTTCTCACCACTGATGTTCCTTGCTGTTGTTTGCCTTGCAAACATATGGAATTCGCAATTAGCAGTTTACAGTCCTGATGTTTCACTTTTGCTGTCATCTGAGCTTTTTCTCAGCTTAGTACTGTAAAAACCTGCCAAGCCCGTAACAAGTGTTGAGAGATGGAACACAGCACTTGGTTAACAGCTAACATGATGATCAGGTCTGGTGTGTGTGTGTGTGTGTGTGTGTGTGTGTGTGTGTGTGTGTGTGTGTGTGTGTGTGTGGTGTGCCTGACTCCAGTTTGTTGCAAGTCTTCTCTGGGTCTACAAGTTTAAGTTTGTGTAACTTGGCAGAGCTCCTTGGCCATGATAATGGACCAGATTGTCTTCACAAGATGTTGAAGGCTGCATGAATGATTCAGGTTCTGTGTAGGAAAGAATATAGACCTTCCCAAATTGAAGTCTGGCTTTTGGCTTCATCTTGTATTTTCAAACCCTATGTTGTTGTTGTTGGGTGCCATCGAGTCAGTGTCTGACTCATAGCGACCCTATGTACAACAGGCAAAACGGTATTGTTAGTGCTTCTCTACTATTCATAGGATTTTCAATGGCTGATTGTTTTTTGGGAGTGAGCTGCTAGGTTCTTCTAATAAGCTTACAGAACCTGGTGTTCCCAGGTGGTTTCCTATCCAAGCAATAACCATACTGGAATCTGCTTAGCTTCTGAGATCTAACAGGATCAGATACCACAGTGGTGCTGCTGTAGGCTTTTCATACCCTATAAGAATGCTTTTGTTTAGAGTGAGAGCTTGCTACACAGTCTCATAGGGTGGATCAGCCATTTTTCTGGTTAGCAATTTTCTATGAGTAATGTCACACATCAGTGCTGAGAGGATAATGCATCCTGAGTCCAAGGAAGAGAGAATGGGATATTCATTTTCATAACCCTCTCAAACTCTGTTCTATATGTGTCTCTTTTGGCTGACTTTTACTTGTATTCTTTCCCTATAATAAACTAGCTAGGAGTTTTTGCTTTCAGTGAATTCTGTGGTCTCTTATAATGAGTTATTGAAACAGTTTAATTTTGGGACTGTCTGGACTTAATGCTGGTATTGAATTTAGAGCAATCTTGGAACTATATCCTTAAGTTTTTGGCTTATTATGTGTAACTGCACAATTCCTTCACTGGAGAGAATGACAAAGAGGGAAGGGGAGGGTGGGAGAGAGAGAGAGCTAGAGAGCTAGAGAGTAAGAGAGCAAGAGAGAGAGAGGTGGGTTTCCAACTCTATGAATTTCTGTCCTATAGTATGGGAGGTTATACAACTTAGCTAACAGAATTGTTTTGAGGATCAAAAGAGACAATTTATAGGATATCCATGGCATATCTGATGCCTGATAAATGCTTTATAGACATTAATTTACTGCTTAAAATTCCCTAAGTGCTATGAAGGCTATCAGAGGGAAATATTCATTTATGGCTTAGTGTGGTCATTTCAGAAACAGACTCTGAAGAATGATAAGAGAGTTAGGTAGAGGGGAGGAGGCATGAGTTGAAAGCAGTAAACAGCTAAATGTAATACAATATTCCCATCTTATACCCCTAGAGTAAAATAATACAGGAAAAGATTTATTAGAAAAGACTATAGATATAATGATTAAAATGACTTCATTTGGGAATCAAGGTTGGGAATGTAGGGGACATTTATAATTAATCACTTATTCTTTAAAAAGGTATTCATTAAGATATTTTCATGATCCAGACATTGTTCAAAAAGCTGAGAAATTAGCAGTAAACAAGCAAAATTCCTTTTCTCATGGAGGTTGAATTCTTCTAGAGTAAGCAAAAAGTAAATCTATAACAGAAAAGCCCAGTAATTATGTGGTCCCAGTGACTCAAGAGCCTCAGGCAGAGTAATCACAAGTTTGAGGCCAGAGTCAGCCTGAACAACTTAAGAAGATCTTGTCTCAAAAAATAGAAAATATGAAATAAAATAAAACACAAAAGAGACTAGGGGTGCTGCTCAGTGGTAGAGCACTTGCCTAGCATGTGCAAGGCCCTGGGTTCAACACTGCCTGCCAGTACTGAAAATTAACATATCCACTAATTAATTATAATTACGATGAAGAAAAATAAAGCAGCTGAAGTGGACAGAGTGAGGGGTGGTACTACTTGATAATCGGTTGCCAGACAAAGTCTTTATAAAAAGATGATATTTGAGCAGAAACCTGAGAATTTTGAGGGGAAAAGTGTTGCTGATGTTTGGGGGAAGAGGGTCCTAAGCAGGAGAAACCTAAGTTGGGACATTCCTAAGTATAGTGGGAGTAGCAGGAGACCAAGTTAGTTATAACATTTAATTTTACTGAATTTCTTTAGTCAATTTCTGCATTTTAACTTAGTACAATTTCAATATATAACTAAGAAAGAAATTTTAAAAGGATAATGAGCTATTAAAAAGCACTATACAACCACAGTGAATAGAATATATAGTAATAGCCTGAAAATCAACAGCCAAATTGTTGTACTAATAGTATCAGCCTGGAAATACTAAACTATATTGACTAACATCTGCTAGCATTATAGAACCATTAGAAACCATTAGTCATCGGATAGATTAGCCATTAAGTTATATTGGTAAATTTTGGTAGGTAGGAAAAAGAAAAAAATTAGAGCATCCTCACATGCCATTCACCAGAATCTCTTTAAGATGAGTTACTTAAATATAAGAATGCAATCCATAAACATTAGAAAAAAATCGTAAGTTAGTACTGAGGTAAACTTGGAATAGAAAGTGGTTTTCAATATCTTCAGCTAAAATAGAATTTTAAAGAAATACATATATTAAACTACAATAAAGCCCTCCCCCAAGTACCTGTAACAAATATCTTTTAATCAAATTCGAAAAGTAGTTGAAGTTTAAAGGTAAGGGGAATGACAGGCACTTTTCTGTGTTTTTCAGTCTCATTTATGTCTTAAGAATTTGCCTGTAGGTGCTAGCTGGAATTTGCTTGTGACATAATAACATTAAGTTTTAGTCACCACAATTCTTAAATTTAACATTATGTGTAATCACTTTATGCACCAATGTCTTGAAATTATGCTTTTCCGACAAGAAACAGAAGAGTTTAGATAAGCTTCAAAATTATCACATTGCTCAGACACCTGTACAAACTCCTTATAGATTGCAGTCCCTGCCCACCCCAATATTTCTCAAAACCATAATGGACTACCCTTCCACGAAAGGAGCATTTGAGAACATTTGGATCCCACTTTGAAAGTAGGATGTTTTATTTTCCCCTCCATTTCACTCACAATCAGAAACATATGGGATGTTTTATTTTCAGGCTACAAAAACAAATCAAACAGGCAATTCTGTGTTGGAAAGAATTTATTCTTCCTGTGGATTAGGAGTCTAGCTCTGTGTCCAAACTTCCAAGCCTATTACTTTCTTTCTACAGTCATCAAGGTTAATAGCTGCTTCTGTACCCTCTGTTATTGCTTCCATTCTCTGTAGTGTTATCAGGACTGGCCTCATTTCCTCTCCTGATGTTCATTATTCTGTCCTCTTCTTTTATTTCTTGGGAATGTGTTGTTTTACCTGATTATTGCCAGTTGGTCTATCAGAGTTGCTGCTTGTGTGGCTTTTCTGCTGATAAGGCTCCTTATCACTTTCCTCTAGTCCCTTGGGTCTCTATCTGCAGGTGTTCTCTAGCAGTGGGCACCTCTTTGCTGCAGGATTATGGTTGTGATCTAAGCAGCCAAATGACGACGGCTTCATAGCCAACCTCCAGGTGGCTCCCTCTCTCATATACAATGACGATGAGGAGGCGCTGCAGCGGTAGCCCTGTGGCATCCGATCCTGTCAGATCTCAGAAGCTAAGCAGGGTCGGGCCTGGTTAATACTTGGATGGGAGACCGCCTGGGAACACCAGATGCTGTAGGCTTGGGAGAAGGACCTGGCAACCCCCTCCCAAAAATCAACCTGCCATTGAAAACCCTATGAACAGCAGAGAGGCACTGACAATAGTGTTTCCCCTGTTGTACAGAGGGTCACTATGAGTCCCATACCGACTCGATGGCATCTAACAACAACAACAACTGGAAGGATATTTTCTGTAACATGGCCTTGTAGTTGAATAGAATGAAAAGATAATGGCTTCTTTTAAGGATTAGAAACAGCATTTGTTTGAGTTTCTGCTAGTGGATTGAATCTACTGATTTTTATGTGTTTTATGGTTTAGACTACTTTTATAGCTATATTTCTCAGATGTTAAACAATATTTGAATACTCTAAACTAATAGGCTTGCAATAACCTGGTCTTTCCCCATTCTTCCCTGGGCCCACTTCTCTTTAGTCTTCATTTCTATGTGAAGAATATTAAGGAGCTCCTATCACAGATTTTTAAACTTTTTCTATTTTAAAATGGGAGAAGCACGTGGCAATCCACTCCTGAAGCAATCCCGAAACAATCACCCATGGAAATCCCTGTGAGGGTTACTATGAGTCAGACCTGACTTGACATCACCTAACAACAATAACATATCTATTTTAAGATTATATTATAGCAACCAAAAACCATGTCCTATGAAGGTAGAAAATGGTGATTATGAACCACACAAATGTGAATACAGTGAACATTTGTAAGATAAGTTTATAGCAGTGTGAAATATCAGCAATATGAACCAGGGTGGTACCTTATCCAGGACTGGAATTTTGGCTCTGTTGAACTAAAAATTATTTAATGGAACAATACCTCCACAGTGGGAAATGTATCCTACCAATGACCAAATGTAAGCAAAAATGTGTAGATTGCCAAATATTAATAAATAGGAGTATTCACATGTCAATATAAGCATGAATCTCAGTATACAATTAAACATAAAGAAAGCTTCGTAGTGATTAAATTTCAGTGCTATGGGGCACTTCCAGTTCTATGACCAAGTCCATTCATATGGATATTGGAGGGGAGAAATAGTTGGGCAGGGTGTGGCTTAAAATCCTTTGAACATTCATACTGACTAGACCACTGATCTTTCTCCTGCCATCTCCTCCCCTTGTACAGTAGTAATGGAGAATGCTGACTGACTTTTTTTTTTTTTCAGCACAAAAAGTTTTAATTTTTCCAAACAATTTTTTTCAAATGGCAAATGAACAGAAATTCAAAAGTTGCAAATTCGCAGCTGCAGTCTGTGGGGAGAGGAAAACTGCACCCATCAAATCTGCAAAATATACCAGAATGTAGAAAAAAATCAATTGATTGGCAGATGTGGATATTTACATCTCTCTTTAATTGCTTAAAATCAGTGAGTTGGGAGACTTCACTAGACTTGGCAGTAATTCAAGTTGAGTACAATTGCTCTTTCTGTGGGAGACTGGAAAAGCTGAAGTGTGTATGACATCTTTAAAAGAGGACAGAGAAGCTAGGGGAGAAAATGAGGGTATAACAAGCAGGAAAGCTAGAAGAGGTTCAGGGTCAGCCTGAAAGATATTAAGTGAGGAGCAAATAATTCAAGGAAAGATAGAACTGTCATCATCAAATGCAGAGAAGTTAAGTATCATAGGCCGATATAGGTTAGGATATTTGAAACATAACAATGTTTAGCCCAGGTATGGTGGCACACACCTATAATTCCAGCGACTCGGGAGGTGGAGGCAGGAGGATGGCAGGTTTGAGGCCTGAGGCAGCCTGCATCATTTAGCGAAATCTTGCCTCAATATAAAAAATGAAAAAGGAACTGGGGGTGCAGCTCAGTGGTATAGCACTTGCAAAGTATGTGTAAGGCCCTGATTCAGCCCCCTAGTACTGCAGAAAAGAAGGAAGGAAGGAAAGAAGGAAGGAAGGAAGGAAGGGAGGGAGGGAGGGAGGGAAACAATTTTCAAAAATGTCAAACCACTATAATTGAGAATAGGGTTTTCATAGGGAGGAAGTGATACTTCTAACAACTTTCTCCATTACTGTATATCTGATTTAGTAAAAGTCATAGAAAACTGCTTCCAATTTTAAGGATATAGGAATTATTGGAGCCATAGGAAGCTACTTATCTTGATTCTCAGTGTCTATAATACGGAGATGCCTTAATTGGAAATCAAGAAAACCTTAAATGAGCCCTTGACCATGTCTACCTGCAGCTGTGGTAGAATAAATGGTTTCTTTATTTCCATCTTCACAATTTCATGGGGTGCCTCTCATTGATGAATTCAAATAGAACTCTGCTGATAGGAGAATTTCTGGATGGTTTTGAGAGCAGATATATTACTGAATACCAGCAAAGAATATCTGGCATAGACACACACAATAATGAGTAATGCACTTAAACAAAGGGGAAGCATTAACATTTGGATTAAAAATTGCAAGGCACTGGAGGCAAATTGAAGCATACAGTTTTTCTAGCTTTTTAAATGAATTTCATGTTTTATATACTCAAAAGTAGATATAATTAGCATAATTACATTAATGAGGAAGTTGAAACTATGAAATGTTAATTTTCCCAAGATTATCCATATACCAAGCGTTATATCCAAGGTTTAAATCCAAGTTTTAAAAATCTCTGAACTTTTACTAATGCATGATGATACTTTCTTACTAAAAATTGAGGAAAATTAAGATTGCCATGTTAAAGAATTGCATTCAACATAACAGCAAAACCTACTATTGCAGGAATGATTAAAATGGGAATTTGTGGAATTTTCTTTTATGGCTTAGGATAGGAAGATTTCAGTGATGAGAAATTGTACACGTTTCTGAGGTCTGTTATATGCTTTAAGAATAAATCATTTTTATTTTCTATAAATATACCAATTTAGATTTGTCTTTTTTCCCTACTTTCTTCCCCTCAATTAGTAAATGATGATGGGGTACAGAATAATACAGCAATGATTTTTTCTATTATGCATTTTTTTGTGTGTGTGGTAATGTGGGTTGAAACCAGGGCCTCGCGCTTGCATGCTTTGCAAGTGCTATACCACTGAGCTGCATGTCCAGCCCATTATTTTTTTTTTTACTTTTTGAGACATGGTCTTGCTAAATTATGCAGACTGACTCTGGTCTCGAACTTGAGATCCTCCTGCCTCTGCCTCCCAAATCACTGGGATTACAAGAGTGTGCCACCGCACCCAGCCTTATTATGCATCTTTTACATCACGTTTAGCAATGTTTTCATCTACCCACAAAGTTTATGGAGACTTATGGCTAGTTTGTAGTTAAACTCTGATACTTTTTTTTTTTTGAGTTATCTTCCACTACTTTTTGAAACACCTAAATCCTGAATTAAAATATCTTAATTTTCTTCATTTGTATATATTGTTCACTTTAAAATATTTTAATGTTCTTCATTCTTATATATTAGTAATAATACTGTCTGTTCATGCAACTGTGGTCTGTTGTTGTTAGGTGCCATTGAGTCAGGTCTGACTCATAGCCACCATATGTACAACAAATGAAACACTCCCCAACACTGTGCCATGCCTAGCACCACTGTCAGTGCTTCTCTGCTATTCATAAGGTTTCCAGTGGCAGATTGTTTTGGAAGTGGGTTGCTAGGTCCTTCTCCCTAGCCTGCAGCACCTGGGACTCCCAGGCGATCTCCTATCTAAGAACTAACCAGGTGGACACTGCTTAGCTTCTGAGATCAGGCGGGATCATATGCCAGGGTGCTATGGCTGCACACATGGTCTATTATATGGTTTAAAAATAAATCATTTTTATTTTATATAATTTTTCTATCAATTTATAGATTTCTTTTCCTCCACTACATTTTTAAATTTTTTTCAGTACTGGAGCTTGAACGTAGGGCCTTTCTCATGCTAGGTAAGTTGTATACCATTGAGCTGCACCCCTCACTACATTGTGGGGACTGCCTCTCGCCTTGAATCTGAGATCTTTCCACCTCACACTCCTGAGTAGCTGGGATTATAGCCGTGTGCCACGGTTCCCAGCTTCTTCCACTGTGTTTTGTAACATCTAAATGTTGAGTTAAAAAAAATCTTAATATTCTTCATTCTTACATATTAAGACAAGATAATATTTCAATCATAATCCTTTTATTTTTCTGTTATGTTGCTGTTGGGCTGAGGTTTAGTTCAGTACACAGAGTGCCAGTTTGTTCTGAAGCCTTGGATCCGATCCCCAGCACTACAAAAATGGGAGAAGGACCTGGCAGTTCACTCTCAAAACAATCCCAAAACAAACAGCCGCTGAAAACCCTAGGAATAGCAGACATAGTACCAGCAATGGCATAGTGTAGGGGAGTGTTTCATTGTATTGTACATAGGGTCAATATGGGTCGGATCCAACTTGACTACACCTAACAACAACAACAATATACTGCCAGTACCACCTTATTTTGCTTATTATAGATTGTGATAATATTTACTACTCTAAATTTCTCTCAGTCTTGTTTTCCAAATTGTCTGATATGAATATACTTGTTTTATCCTTTGGGTTAAGGTTAGAAACAATCATATCTTACTCCCAAAAGCATCATTGTAATTTTGGCCTAGATTCCTTTACCTTCTAAATTAAATCCACAATTTGCGTCTTTCCTGCAAAAGTTCATCAAATTTTCTTTGTTTATGAAGGTTTTACCATGTTTCTTAGTAATGCCATGTAGGTTTTCTTGTAATAGTTTCCTAATCTTTCTTTTTAAGTTTATTCATATGTATGTTGTAATTTGGTTAATATTGAAAATGAAATTCATTTTCCATTAAATTTTCTGTTTTTTTCCCTTTTACTGATTATACATAGAATATTCTTTCCAGACAAAATTAGATTCTTCACCTCCTTATGGGTCTTCATTTAAAACTTGCCTTCCATCTCTTGCAAACTTCATGAAGCACACAGAGAGCATCTTTTATCAACCCTGATTCTAGATGAAGGTTCATAAATACCTATTGAATTAATATTGTTGCCTCACTGAGAACCATGTTAGTTGGTAGCTTCACACAGCTATTCTATATCATACTAAGGAAATTGTTGGATTCCTTATTTGTCAAAAGTTATGCTAGGGCATGAAGCTTGAGTTTTACTAAATGTTGTAGGATCTCTTGGTATAATAAGCTTGTTTTATTTTTACTTTTGATCTATCGATGTAAGATTTATATTATTAGATGTTCTAATATTAAAAACTCTTGAATTCTTGTAAGTACTACTTATTTGCAATGCATTATTTTTAATATTATGCTGAATTTCATTTGCTAGCATTCTATTTCACATCTAAATTCACAAGTGAGTTTTCCTCGGTTTTATTTTTGTGTCTCATTTGTTAGGTGTCAGAATCAGGGTTATGAGAGGTTTGAAAGCAGAAACAGATATTTTCTCCATTATATATTCATAATATTATATTAGTTTTATAACCATAAAATGTCTAAATTCTATGTTTAATTGGTTTCATTACTTAACACTGGCTAATTTATGTCAGTACTTGCATACTAGTTATTTTATTCGTTTCTTATTAAGGGAAAGTTACTTAAATCTGATACATTCTCTGCCCTACTTCCCAGAATGCTACAAGGCTGTTCCACTTTCAGAAATATCATTCACTTACATCCATGTAAGAATAACTGATTTATGGGTTACTTTTTCTCACTAAACCTGTGCCAGTGTTTTTCATGGCTGAGTACTGAGAAGCATGAAGCCAATCTATGGTTTTACCTTCATAAAATTCTCTCTTTTTGCCTAGATGTGTTTTGAATTTATCTTTATCTTTGGAATTTTAGGAGACGTTTAGGTAATTTTCTTGATAAATTAAAAACTCATATTTTTCTCTATAAAGATGTTCATTATTATGGTTATTATTATTTTTATTTAGTTCAATGAAATCTTCTTCTATATTTTGTATTATTTCTGCTGTTACATTTTTATGGGATTGCTGCTTGGCCAATTCTTTTTGGGTTACTTTCAAAGAGATCAAGTCTCTAAGAGTAGGGATAGAAAATCCATACTCCATGCCCTCTGCAGACAGGCCTCATCTACACTGACTACCATAGAAATTTGTCAATATTCATGAAGAACGCCTTTTACAGTTTTTAGAAGTTTTGTATTTTTCTAAATTCCATATCTTGAAGGAAATGTGAAAGGATACATATCATAATTTTGAGTTAGAATTTTAGTTTTGCTCAGAAGTTTTGACTGGGTTAAGAATTTCCTTAAATTGTTGTTGTTGTTAGGTGCCATCTACTTGGTATCTGACTCATAGCGACCCTATGTACAACAGATGAAACCCTATTGTCAGTGCCTGTCTGTTTTCCATAGGGTTTTAAATGGCTGATTGTTTTTTTGGAGTGAGTTGCTGGGTCCTTCTCCCAAGCCTACAGCACCTGGTGTCCCCAGGCCGTCTCCTATCCAACTACTAACCAGGTCTGACCCTGCTTAGCTTCTGAAATTTCTCAGGATTTGATACCACAGTGGTAGAGCTGCAGGCATTTCCTTAAATAGTTATCATAATATATATTGAATAAAAAATATTCAAGTCAAGAAGGAAATGAGAATGAATCTATGAGTATTTTCAAATGACATATTTAAGATAACAGCCTTGGAAAACCAAGAGCCATCCCAAGTATTGCATGTAAGTGTGGAACATTTCATGAACATGTATCAGTTTTCTCATGATGACAGAAATTCAAAGAAAGAAAAGACACACGTGCACACGCAGTTCTAAAATGTACAAAACTGCATCCATAATCACCCTATAATAACATAAACTTACTGCATTGGTCCTCTACTCAGAATCTCCACTGGCTTCTTGTTTTATTCAGAGTTAAACTGAGGGCTCTGTTATGCCCTCCAAGACATGGATTATTTGTTCCACCCTTGCTTTGTTGAATGTATCCTGTTTACCAGGATACATTTGCTTTGTCATCACTGGCCTTCTTGTTGCCCTGGGATGCTTGTCTTACTCTTGCATGACTATAGCACCTGCCATTTCCTTTGCTTGGAACATTTACTCCACAAACAAGTTTCAACTAGATTTCTCATCTTCTTGTGGGTCTTGGTTCCAAACTCACCATTTCAATAAAAGAACTTTGTCTAAAGTTTTAATCTCCCATTAATATTTCATCCCTTGAGTTCCTGATTTACTTATTTTACTTACCACTACATAAAATGCTTTGCATTTTCTTTATGTATCTTGTTTATTATTTGTCTCTCTCATTATAATATGTGTCATAAAGGCAGGATTTTAGTATGATATCTTCACTACTAGGGGCTGGGATTTAGCTCAGTTGGTGGAGTACTGCTCTGCAGTTTCTGAGGCCCCAGGTTCAATTCCCAGCACTTCAAATATTGGAGCAAAACGTGGCAATCCATTCCTGAGGCAATCCTGAAACAATGAGCCATTGAAAACCCTATGGGAGTTACTATGAGTCAAACATGACTTGATGGCACCTAATAACAACAACAGTAACATCTTTACTACTATAACCCTAATTCAGTAAACAAGGCCTATTCCATAAAAAAGACTCAGATATGAATACAATAGTATCTCAGCACTTGACCTCAATCCATTCTGGAAGGCTGGCCCAGGGCTGATCACTTTGAGTGCTGAAGATTTTTTTTCCCCATAAGAAATAATGAAAATGAGTGAATTTCAGAAATTCAGAAACACAAATTCCACTCATATTTTTAGCCATAGGTTCTTTTTTATTTCAATGTTGTTCTTACTGTTTTCTTCTTTCCTTCACATTTAGTGCAAGAAAGTTTCTTGGATGCCATGATTACTACATGGTATATGTATGTATATACGTTTAATAAAAAGGTACAAGATCTTGAACACAACACCAGGATAGATCTTTACTGCTTGAAATTGACACGCAAAGTGAAACTCCCCCATTTCTTTACGTGGGTAAGTGTGGGGTCTCAGGTAGGTTTTTGCACAGTGGGTGAGTCTCCAGTAAGTGGTTGAACACTGAACCAGAATTCTCTCAAAAAAAAAAAAAATGGGGTGGGGATTAATATGTTTAAGCACACAGCAGTTCAAATGCCAAGTCACCACTGCAAATAGTGGAATTTGGTCACAATCAGCACTAACATCATCGATTAGGTGAAAAGTATTATTTATAGTATCTAGGCTACTATTGGAATTTCCACCTAGAACCACCACTGAGTTGGGGGCCTCATACTGTGGATAAGGAAATGGGTGACTTCTAGATGGGTTGTCTCTTGGATGGCTTTTTGCTTTATAGTAATGGGTAATGAAAGTGACAAAGAACTTTGACAATCATCGTTCTGGTTCTGATAGTAGTAGCTCTGATGCTGATAGGATACAAAAAGCTATTATTCTTTTGCAGGGCAATTTCTAGTCAGTGCTGTATTACTTATTGATGTTATGCTTACAGCAATTCTCTTAGCACTGACTTCCATGCAGCATCTCTGGGAGTATCCATTTTGTTTGGGTGTTAAATATTTTGAATGCCATCGCAATTTAGAGATTAAGAAACACCTTCATCATTGTAATTCTTTCAAGGAAAATAGCTCTGTTGTGTCCCATCTGAAATGTTTCACCTCTCATTTCTTTTCTCTCCATAGAGAAACTATTTTTGTTTTGATTTGTGAAAAAGCAAACTTTATTAAAAATTCAACAACATTAGAGTAGAGCACACTGTAAACTATCATAACTTCCTGGGTGAGTCTGTATTTGCTCTTTTCCTTTTCCTGGAATGGTCATCCCTGTATCTTGCATTGCAGAGAGTTCTTGACAATGAATTTTCAGGTCAAGGGTTACCTTTACGGAAGGCCATCGTTGCCTACACAATCTAAAGTAACTCATTACTATATGCTTTATTACTGTTCCTTTTTCCCCCATGACACATGTCATTACCTGAAGTTATCCACTTACTATTTATTTACGTGTATGTGCATTTACTTGTCTGTCTGCCCCTTCACTAAAATAGAAACTGCATGACAGCAGAATCTGGTTTATCTTTTTCATGGTGCTATACACCACCAGCACATAGAATTATGCTTGGTATGTGTAAGATATTTAAAAACATTTTGATAATCAAATGAATTAATTGCCACTTCATGTAGATACTACATATCTAAGCTACTGGATTTGATAGTAAGGCTGAACCATAGGACAGGTATTGCAAATAGTGAAGAGGGAATGCATGAAGAAATACAGGGAAAAATCTAAAATCAAGGCCACTGATTAGCTTTGTGTGTTATTTCATCACATGTGGCATCTGGGAGCTCTGCTCTCTCTGGTTCTATTTTCATTTTGTCAACAAGCTGCTGCCACATTTATTGGAAATGAAGCCTTTATGCATCAAGGCAGAAAGAGCTACTTTTGCCTCTTTCTTCCCTCTCTTATAAAGCACTCAAAAATACAATTCTAAAATACAAATTGTCTGGGGGAAGAGAAGTGGGAGAATTATGGGATTCAAGCCAGAAACTTACATAAAGATTAAATCTGGCCCTTAACATTAAAATGGTGGTTGAATTTTGGAAAATTGAGATGACAATGCTTGGCTGAGCTGGAGGTATACTCTCCATAGCACTATATGATTTGATTTGAATAGAAAAGACAATTTAACTTAGTTCTTATTTATATTGGTACTACTCTCCAATAGCTTCTACAAGTTGCATACTGAGAGGTATACCATAAATTCAGAACTTCTGTGACAAGATGGATTCTGCATCATTCATTCATGCAATAATATTTTTGAAGCATAAAATATGTGTCAGATACTCTAAGAGGTTCTTGAGATTCAACATAAACACAGACCAGTCTCTGCCCTCTAATATCTAACAACACTTTATATAAAAATTGTTCTATTTCAGATTTGAGGAAAAGCAAAGCTAAAGTGTTATTGAAAAGGTAACCAAGGAGAAAAGGGACTAGGGAGCCAAGAGCAGTTATAGGAAGCAAGGCCTTTCTGGCAGGGAAAGAGAAAACAACCAGAGAGGCAAAATAAAATAAAATAAAACAAACAAACAAACAAACAAAACCCACACCTAAGCAAGATTCCCAGTTAAAATGACAGTCTTTATTTTCTGTTGGCTCTTGACTGCTGCTGAGCTGAAAACCAAACAGATACAGTGCCTCTTGGAGATTGGGTGGGGACATTCCCACTGGTGCCAATTTAGGGACCAACCAGAGACCTGACAGAGCTAACCAACCAGCAAGGGGCAGCTAGGTTTGAGAGATCCAATCAAGTCACAGAGCAAAATTCCAGGGCCACTCAGTCAAGGACTGCGGGCACAGCCCCAGACACTACATTTACCACTGTCCAGCTCATACCTGCGGGTTCTTTTTTCTTAGCTTTCTATGGGGACCCCATGTGCACATTCAGAGGCTCCTGTGTTCCTCTTACATTTGTTTTCTCCGTCTTTCACAGTTATTGGTTATTTTCCCTACTAATTATTAATGAAAGTTTTCACTTTTCTTCACCTTGTGTCTCCCTGTATCATTCTTGATCCGCAGAGCCAAGAACCCAGAAATAAGGACCACTCCACTAGTGCAATTTGGCGACATCATCATAGGCTATTTTGAAAAGTTACAAGTGCCATAAATTACATGACTGTGTGATTAGCACCAAGCAGACATGCAAAAAAAGGTCATTAAAAACTTGCATGGATGGGGAAATGTTTTTGTGGTGGTCATGGGGACTAGATTACAGCATAGTTGAGGAGTTGATGAATATGGAGACAAATAATACCAAAGTCAAGTGTTCAATATCATTTATTTGTGTGTGGTAAGTGCTCCATACATTCAGAAGAAGGAGATCAGGGATGTCTGTGCCATGAGAACAATGTAATTTGAATTAGGCCTTGAAGGATTATTAAGAAAGGATAAACAGAAAAAAGGATAAGAGAGCTATGTAGACCACATGATCAACCTTTGGTAGGTACTGGACTGACTTATCCTTAAAGTCTCTTGCAATCTGGAAATTCATTAACTTCCTTTTGGGTGATAAAATAGGGTACAGCTAGATAAAGTAGGAAAGGCAAAGAATATTCTTGAAAGAAGTGGTTCTCAAAATGTGGGCCCTGAACTCACGGCATCAACAGCCCCTGGACACCTGTTAGAAATGCAAATTTTCAGACCTTATCCCCAATCCTATCATCTTTGTGCAGGATCCAGCAATTTATGTTGTAACAAGTTCTCCTGTGGTCCTAAGACATGCTTCAATTTGAGCACCACCATTCTAGGGCAGGGGTTTATAAGGGATTAAGATAACAGTAATAAGAAGAAAAGCTAGGTCAACTGTGATTGAGATTTGGGTCCACTGGCAGGGAAATCTCAGGTTTGGATCTTTGCAAGTTCTGAGGCAGGAGGTGCCAAGATAGAGATGATCAGGTCACCTGAGCAATTTATCCTGGCTCTTTCTTGATCTATGCATTTCCTTTGTGCCTTTCCTCTGTGATCATATTGGTCTCTCCCATTGAATAACTTTATTCTCTGTCTCCATTTATGCCATAGCAACATATTCATTTAGGATATGCTTGTTGTTGTTAGGTGCCGTCAAGTCATGTCCAACTCATAGTTGACCCTCATAGGGTTTTCAATGGCAGATTGATTCGGGATTGCCTTGGGAGTGGGTTGCCAAGTCCTTCTCCCATTTTTGCGGTGCTGGGAATCGAACTCAGGACCTCAGAGACTGCAGCACAGCGCTCTACCAACTGAGCTAAATCCCAGCAGGATATCCTTAGAATCTTGAAAAACTTCCAGGCATGACAGCTCACACCTGTAATCCCAGTGACTCAGGAGGTGGAGGCAGGAGGATCTCAGGTTCAAGACCAGAAGCAGCCTGTCCCAAAATAAAAAATAAAAAATAAAAAATGGGCTGGTTGGGGAGACCAGAGGTAGAGCACTTGTAAAGTATGTGCAAGGTCCTGGGTTCAACCTCCAAGCACCAGAAAAAAGAAATACTGAAAAGCCTCATTTTCACTGGGAAAATTTGTATTCTAGTAATATCTGCATGACTTATTTTCAGTTTTTCCTTCACTTATTGTTTAAGCATTTTTATTGAATAATAATATGCATACAGAAAGCACCAATATTTTACCTGTATGGCTTGAGAGATTTTTACAAGTCAAATATACCCATACAAGCTGTACCAAGATCAAGGAATAAAACATTGCCAGCACCTACATCATCATGCTCCATTTCAGTCACCTACCCCAAGGTAAAGGAAGCAGCTACTTTTATTTCTAATAGAACATATTAATTTTGATGGCTTATATCTATAAATTGTGTGATTTGTTCTGATTTCATCCAACCACATTGGGTGCAGACTCCTGTTTTATTGATCATTTCATTAGATTGCTGAAGTGTCACTAATAGCAACATTGGATTATTGAAATATTACTAATAACATGCTGTGTGATTGGTGAAGCTCTGGAAGGCTTGCTCTACAAGAATGCAAACTGGAAAAGAAATGTACAAGTATTTTAACTTCTTCCCATCAGGACAGCAAAGGCAGACAAAGGAAACGTAAAAGCCTGTTTTACCAACAAGCTCCTTGTAATCTTTCTCTTAGCTTTCTTGCTCTTTGACACCTAACTCACCCGCCCCTTTTCTCTCCATCAATTAAGTGGCTTAAAAGTCACTCATTTGAAAACATCACTCTTTTTTATGTTGGGGCCTAGTGAATAACACTGCAAAGTATGACTCTCAGCCATTCTGAGTACTTTGAGTTGAAGGATATTGGTAGACATCTCATCCTCAGACTAACCTGCCATTCCTACACCTGCTACCCTTCTTCTGTGCGGCAGATCATAAGAACTGTAACTCCTTTTCTCCAAGAGAGACCAGAGAAATGAGAAGCCCTCTCCTCCCAAACTAGCCATAAAACCTAGAAATAATTCTCTAACCTTCAGCCACCTTTCTGGGTTGTATTGGGCCTTAAGGGAACTCTCTGGTCTACCTTGTCTCATGGGTGATCACAAGACTTTCTTTCCAGAAGGGGCCCTGCCCTATACCTAGGAGAGAAGAATGTCACACTGATGCCAAGAAGAATCTGAACAGACAGATCTTGCTATATTTCCCTTCCCACTGTGTGAGTGGGGCTGGGGTTTGGGAAAGCTGGTAGAAAGCTGCGCTGTCTGAGGTGCTAGGTTCATTCCGCAGCACTGCAAAAATCGGAGAAGGATGTGGCTTTCCACTCCCAATACGATCCTGAAACAGACTGCCCCTGAAAGTCCTATGAATAGCAGAGAAGCACTGACAATAGTGTTGAGCATGGCACAGTATCAAGAAGCATGTCATTCTGTTGTGCATACCAGTGGGACCTGATTCAAAGGTACCTAACAACAACAACTGTATGAATAGAGAGCCTCTACTTTTTTCTACTCAGTGGGTAGGGGCCTCTTTGGAAATCACACTTCTATATGGCTGTCTGTATCTTCATCAAACCTAAGCATACAAATATTTTTCCCTGGGTCTTTGGGTCTTAATTTCTGAAGATTTCCCAAGTCACATAAAATTTTGATTAAATAGATCAATTACGCTTTTTTTTGTTGTTATTGTTAACCTGTTTGGCCATAGGAGTGTAAGGACACATGGTGTACTTGAAGCTCCTGAATCTATCATCAGACTCTCTTCACCTCAACATCACTTCCTTGATGTGCCCTGCCCCCTTCTACCACTACACTAACCTTTCCTTGAAGGAGGTGAGCATTAATTCCTTGCTTTCTGGAGCACTAGATTTCTCTCTTCAGAAATGATTACTTACACATTATTTCCTTTTTGATATCCATCCATTGTTGTTGTTGTTGTTAGGTGCCATCCAATCGTGTCTGACTCATAGCGACCCTTATAGGGTTTTCAAGGGCTGATTGTTTTTGGATTGCCTCAGGAGGGGATTGCCATGTCCTTTTCCCATTTTTGTGGTGCTGGGAATCAAACTTAGGACCTCTTGAGACTGCAGAGTGGTGCTCTACCAAGTGAGCTGATTCCCAGCCCCATCCATTAGATACTATAAAATAAGCTCAAAAAGAAAGCAAGGATTGCTGTCTCTCTTTTGGCTTTTTTCTCTTTTCTTTCTTTGTTTCTTTCCTACATTCTTCTTTCCTTCTTTTTTTTTAATTTTTTTTTTTATTTTTGATGGTACAGGGAAGTTGAGGGCATTTGAGCCCATGTCCTAATGTGTACTTTGCAAATACTTTACCATTGAGCAGCACCTCCAAGCCCCCTTTTAAAATTTATCTTGACACAAGGTCTCATTAAGTTACCCAGGCTACCACTAGACTGGAACTCGCAATCCTCCTGCCTCTGCTTCCTGAGTCACTGGGATTACAGGTGTACACAACTACACCCAACTAAGGATTCTTGTCTTGTTTACCATTATCCCTCTCACAACTAGAACAAGTCCTGACACATAGCACATGCTCAAAACATACTCACTTGAAATAATGAATTATATGCATAAGTAATAAAGTTTTAAACAAACATTTAAGTTAGGGGACTTTTCAGTTTCAAATGTGGCTTGGTTCTACCCATAACTAACCATTTCACCAGTCAGATCATTAGTTTCTCTATGTCTCACTTTTCTCTGTTATAAAATTCAGACTATGGAGGTTATTAAAGGTCTCAAACTCAATGAAGAACATAAAGGAAATACGTGAAAGTTATAGATCTTGGCAGCCAGAACTTGTTAGGTACAGACTCTGTTCAGCTGCATTCAACAAAGGGACAACACAGTCCAATATTGCTTCAAAGGACAGCTTTTCTTTTTTCTTTCTTTCTTTTTCTTTTTGAGACAGAGTCTCACTAAATTATACAGACTGCTTCTGGTCTCCAGCTTTCGATCCTTCTGGCTCTGCCTCCCAAGCTGCTGTGATTATAGGTGTGCACAACCACACCTGGCTCTCAAACTGTAGCATTTATTTTTGTTGTTGTTAAGTGCCGTCGAGTCGGCATCCGACTCATAGCGACCCTCTGTACAACAGGGGAAACACTATTGTCAGTGCTTCTCTGCTGTTCACAGGGTTTTCAATGGCAGATTGATTTTTGGGAGGGGGTTGCCAGGTCCTTCTCACAAGCCTACAGCTTCTGGTGTTCCCAGGAGGTCTCCCATCCAGGTACTAACCAGGCCTGACCCTGCTTAGCTTCCGAGATCTGACGGGATCGGATGCCACAGGGCTATGGCTGCAGGCGTAGCATTTATAGAATGCTAAAATTCTAGGTTTTTCTTTGCGGAAGCTGAGAATAATTATTTATAATGAACTAAGAAATGAAAACACCATTAGCTAAACAGGACCTTGTGTTTATCTCCTTTTGTTCTTGAGGATAGGTAAACACTAGCAATATATTCTTACCTCTGATCACTTTATTATTTTAATCAAAAATATATTTGAGACTATGATTCATCAGATTTCTCAAAATTGCTTAAACCTAAGAAGAGGTTTATAAAGTGAAGCTTTTTATATTTCTGTAAGAGTGAAAGTAGCAATTTTTCTTTGAAAAAATTTTTCTTCCTTTTGTAGGTACTTCTGTATAATAATGCTTTCATATCAGAATAATTCTATATGATTTGATAGCAAAATGGTCACTATTCCAGTTTCAATGGCAATTGCAATTCCTGGAATTTTAAATAAAATAAATTCTGGACTAATGTGAAATTATCCTTTTAGAACTAATATTTCCTATATCTTTAAAAGTAATTGAAAATTATTTGGCTTATAAAAGAAGTTAATTAGAACATTGAGAATATGTAGATATGAAATAATAGGGAAGTTACTAAGGAAACTTCACCTTACTCACTTGATGAAAGACTGATGTCCTTGAAAGACAATAATTCTACTGGGCAGGAGCACATACCTGTTATCCCAGCAACTCGGCAAGCAGAAGTGGGAAGATAATGGGTTCAAGACCAAAGGTAGCCTGCATAACTTAGTAAGACCCTGTCCCAAAACAAAAAATAAAAAATAGGCTTCAGGTTCAGCCCATTGGCAGACAACTTGCAAAGTATGTGTAAAGCCCTGGGTTTAGTCCCCAAGTATCACACACACAAAAAAGACAATCATTAAAACACTTATAAAAAGAAGATTAAAACATTGAACACTAAAATTTTAAAAAGTCAAAATATTAAAAGATGTTTGGAATAAGATTTTTTTTTACTGTAAAGTTCACAGACACACACACACACCACACACACAAACACACACAAAGTTGCTGAATTAAACATAATAGTAGCAGGCCTAGAGTATAGCGCAGAGTAGAATGCTTGCTGATCATGCACAAGGCCCTGGATTGGATCCCAAGTGTTATTAAAAGAAAATGTTAGTAGATGAAAAATAATGTTAAGGCTGAATGGATTAATAAAAAATAATGTATGACATATACATTGTCTATGGGCTCAAATCTCAACTTCCCCGTACCATGATTGTGTGTGTGTGTGTGTGTGTGTGTGTGTGTGTGTGTGTGTGTATAAAATATGTGTGATCCTTTTCTCTTTTTCTCACTTTTCTGGGTTGTAACTCTATCAATTAAAATGTATTTACATGTGCATATTGCATATACCAAATTTGTTGCATAATATAGAACACATATTAATTAACATAGCAAAGTGGAAATCAGACATAATATCAATTTGGCTCTGATATATTCATGATTTCTATCCTGAATTTGATTCAATGAGAATCATTCTGCTCATAAGAAAGTCATCACTACAGATTCAGATGAAGGAAGATTTAAAACGAGACCAACACTAATATCCTTCACATCTTCTCTTAAATAGCCAGATGCTCCCTTGGTTGGGGGAACAAGCTGTTGTAGTCATCACAGAGATCTGAAGACACACCTACTGCACCACCTGCAGGAGAAGGTAAGGATGAAATCACTCCTGGCTGGAGCCCTGGGGCTGCACCAGGCGTGTGCTCCAGCTCTCATAGGTCAAGGCATCTGTGCAGTGTGTGCCTGATGCTCTGAGAAAACAGAAGTTCAGAAAGAAATGTCAGGATCGGTCCAGGGAATTCATTTGTTGGCACAGCTTTGTTGCACTGCTCCAAAGAGAAGAAGATAAACCTATATGTGGCTCAGAGGTACTATGTAGGATTCAGAATATATTTAAAAACATTAAAATGTCTTGCTTGATCAGTTTTTACACTCTCAGGCTCAGGTGAAAATGAAGGAAAGGACATATATTCCTGAAGACTGTTACTTTTTGTGGATAGTTTTTCATCATGAGTCATAAAGATTGAAAAATAGAATAAGGGATAGTTTCATGGATGAAGGGGTGTGTGTGTGTGTGTGTGTGTGTGTGTGTGTGTGTGTGATGAGGGGGACAGGGGGAAATTCTTGACAATGCCAAGTGCTAAGCAGATAAAAATAGCAGAGATGCTAATGATATCCCCGTCACCAATGGAAAAACCACTGAGAGAACATTCCAAGCAGAAGGAATGCAGTGCAGGGTCGTAAAGTAGGAAAGAACTTGGCAGTCAGGGGGACCAAAGAAATGGTTGTGAGGGTCTAGTGGATGGAGACCAGAGACAATGACCCTGAAGAGGCAGGCAGAAGCCAAGGCATTACAGGATCTTGTAATTTAGGTTGAATAATATTTTTTAAATGCCTAGGAAGCCATTGAAGGTTTTTATGTTGAGGCTTGAGATGATCTGATCACCATTTTTAAAGATTTCTCTGGCTTATAATGACACACTTTTCAATATTTTCCATTTATAGTCTTGCTTTTGAACATCCAGGCTGTAATCCAAGCTAGCAGATACAAAATGGTAACCTGATTAGGAAAAGGTTCTCTTTATAGTACCCATTCTGGACCAATCTATAGCTTTTATGTGCACATTATCATTGCCTCTGAGCCATAATGGGCCCAAAATTGGAGTCAGCCTTCCACCAGAGTCATCATCCAAACCACCTTATGAAGCTATCGTCTATATACGTCTCTAGAGGCTCATTCAATTACTTATAAGGCTCAACTTTTCTCAGCTCATGAACAATATTAAAATCATGGAAATGTATGCTCATATTAACATCATTTTGAGTAATTCTGTTTTCCTAAATGGTCACCCAAAATCCCTCTACATATTACAAGTGACAAACTGAGCAAAGATACAAATAGTACTGTAACTCAGTAAAGTTTTTTTAGCTTTTTAGCTTTTTTTTTTTTTTTTTTTTTTTTTTTTTTTTTTTTTTTTTTTTTTTTTTTTTTTTTTTTTACTTAATTGTATCCTAAACATTCCATGCCTTTGCAAAAGGAAAATATCACTATTTTTCCAGACTGGTGTTATTTCAAGCAGAAAAAGAAGGGTAATAAGGGCAGATATAAGTCTCAGGGGAAATAAGAGATTTAAAAAAAACAAACTTAAATCACCACAATATCCAGTGTAATTCATGTGTAAATATTCCCATCTCTCCTCCTTCATAGCCTATAAATGGAGCATGTTCTTTCTTCTTAATTGTCCCAGCTGTTAAGGGGTATCTGATGCTTATTAGAGAAGTTTCTGGACTTTTATGATGGAGAAATGGAGAATGGGTAGAAGAAGAAACAGAGTTACAAGAAGGCAGCTCAATGGTTTATCAAGATGTGGATTATGTCATCTTAAGTAGAAGAGAGCTAGTAGAAGGGAGGGCAGGCAATAGGTTTTTGGCTGATGTTGTTTGGGGTGTAAGTTGGGAAGAACATGATAGAGAATGAGACCATTTAGTAGAGGGTATAGGGCCAAAGATTTGGGAAGGAGAGAAGGATATTTGAGAAAAGTGTGCTGGAAATGAGGAACTTGATCAGAAGTATCCCCTCCTTTCATCTCTTCTCCTCTCTTCTTTCTCTCAATTTTTCCTTCGGACATCATCTTACACAAAGATTCACCTACTTGGGTCAGAGATTCCACGGGTACAAATACAGATAATTTCCTTTTTACTTGTTTGGAAAGAAGAGAATTTAAAGAAAAGAAAAACACAGAAAGCAAGTAATGTGGAGGGAAGAAAATTAAAATAAAGAAGGAAAACAGTCATGTGTAAAGTGTATGGTCAAGGATTTTGTCTGTTACATTTAAAAAAAAATTATTCTGAGATAAGGTCTCACTATACAGAACAGGCAAGCTTTGAACTCCTGGTCCTCCTGCCTTAGCCCCCCAAGGGCTGGTTTTGCAGGCACATGTGTCTCTTACCTTTTCAAACTCTTTTGCTGTACTAACATTGCTCTTTTTCTAAAACCTGAGATGAGGTATTTTCTTCCTCAGTGATATTGAGTAGTTCTGGTTGTGTACAGAAATAAGATGTATCAACAGCATGGAAATAGAAGGTGTTCAGGCACCTGGCTACACCTTCTGCTGTTCCAGTGTCACCTCTTTTCAACCATCCAGTTCTTCATATGTCAGTCATATTGGGGTTACTCACTATTCCCCAACACACAAGCCTTTCCTCACCTTTTTCTTGTTTTCTCAAGTAGAAGGGTTTTCCTCCCTCATCTCATTAATGTATTAGACAATTTATACATTCTGTGTGTCTGTGGTTCTTAGATACAGTGGTACTCCTGTTCATTGAGAACAAATATTGAACCTACCATTTCCCTGAAATTGCTTTTGAAAGTATATGATAACAGTTTTAACTATATGATACCTTGCCAATAATATTTATAAATGCTCAAGCCTATGGAGATTTTCTTATCCCTCTCATCTTTCTCTGCATCACACACAAAAGACAAACACAAAGCATACACTCTCAAAACATATACACACAATTTTACCCCCCTCACTCTCACATATAGGTTAAGACAACAAATCTTAGTAGTTGGAAATCATTACCTAAATTCAAACAAAAAGGATTTTAGTTGTGTCTTGGCCAGTGATCAACTCTGTCTCCAGAAAACTCAAATATTACAGGTTACTTTATTAGCAAAAATGAATTAGTTTTTTTCTGATTTGAGAATTCTAGTAAATCTACACAGCTATTTCATATATTATATATTATATATAAAAACAATTGTGTACATATACACATATATATGAGAATATTCTCCTATACATCCTTAATTATACTGTACCTTACATATTTATAGAACTTTAAGAATGTGGCATAGACTACCATAGTTAATAATAAAGGTAGAAAGCAGACTGTTTAATTGAGTAACTATTATTGCAATCATGCAGGAAGTTTTTTGTTTTTGTGGTACTGGAGGACCTAGGTCCTTGTGCTTACTTTGCAAGCACTGTACCACTGACCTGCACCCCCAGATGCTTTCATTTATGTTTTGTCTTGAGACATGGTCTCACTAAGTTATGCAGGATGTTGCTGGGCTCAAATTTGTGATCCTCCTGCCTCCATCTCCTAAGAATCTGCAATTACAGGCATGCATCACCACTGCCCAGCACAATGAATTTTAACTGACTAGAAGGCAATAACTAGGCCTGTTGTGGTGGTACAGGTCTGTAATCCCAGCACTCAGGAGCAGAGGAAGAAGGGTTTTGAGTTCAAGGCTAGCCTGAACTACATATTGAGACCCTATCTCAAATATGCATTAATGTGGTGAATAAATGCCTGAATGAACAAATTCTCACTATGTGGCAGGCTGGCCAACATGGAAGTCTGGTCACAAGCTTGGGGTGGTGATGGCTAAAGAGTGATTGTCATTCATTGTTTGCAGAAAGTAACCCAGTCATGTGCCAAATGAAATTCTAAGTCAATTGCTCAGTTTGTTTCTTAAATGTAGTCAAAACCTTAGTTGATTAAGCACTTAATTTTGTGAGGCAAGATTCTTGAAGAAGAAGAAATTAATTATATCATAGCCATAATACTAAACAATGATTTATCATTTATAGTCTACTACTAAAAATGGTGGGGCTGGGATTTAGTTCAGTTGGTAGAGCACTGCACTGCAGTCTCTGAGGTTCCGAGTTCAATTCCCAGCACCGCAAAAAGTGGGAGAAGGGCCTGGCAATCCACTCCCACGGCAATCCTGGAACAGTTAGCCATTGAAAACCCTATGAGGGTCACTATGAGTCAGATACTGACTTGAGGGCACCTAACAACAACTAAAAATGGTAAAAGCTATTCAAAAAGTAAGAATGAATGAAACATTTTTTGAATCACAAAAGAAATTCCATAAAGCACAGGACCTTTATTCTCAATCATATCCTTGGTCAATGACAATATTTACATTTTGACTTTAATAAAGACAAAAGAGAGAAGTACCCAAAAGATACCAATAGTGATGAGTTCACATGTATGGTTCTATTTCCCCAAGAATGCATGAGTAATTTAAAAATGTACATAGGGACAAGCTAACTATGTTGTTGTTGTTAGGTGTCATTGAGTTGGTATCTGACTCATAGCGACCCTCAGAGGGTTTTCAATGCCTGACTATTTTA
This sequence comes from Pedetes capensis, assembly GCA_007922755.1. NCBI lineage: Eukaryota > Metazoa > Chordata > Mammalia > Rodentia > Pedetidae > Pedetes > Pedetes capensis. Next base: position 26,909 of record VMDO01018861.1, read on the forward strand.
GGATTGCCTTGGGAGTGGGTTGCCAGGTCCTTCTCCCATTTTTGTGGTGCTGGGAATTGAACTCGGAACTTCAGAGACTGCAGCTCAGCACTCTACCAACTGAGCTAAATCCCAGCCCAGCTAACTATGGGTGAACCCCAAATAATTGCTAGAAATCCCAATTAAAGGTATTTTTATAATATTTACTTTCCTAAGTACCAATTGAAATAGATGAGAAGAATTATAAACAGTTTAGCACCTAGTCCAAACATAATAGACTAGATTAATCAACAAAGAATTATTTGACTAGAAGAAAATCAGTTTATAAGTCAGTTCTTTATTATAAATAGGAACAGAATAGTAAGAAATATCAATACGTAGCATTTTTGTTTCATAGTAATGTATTAGAGACAAGTGTTGAAGCTTTTTCTAAAATTTTAGATACTAATTTCTAAATTTTTATTATAATGTTTTCTGTACAATTATACTGGTAAGTGGGGGATATGTTTTTTTAAATGTCTTTGTTTCAAAAAGACAAGCAAAATTCTTATCATAACTATACAAACCATTTGTGACCAGAAGAAAAAAGAATACTGTTCATAAGTAGAGATGGAGAAGGAGAAACTCTCTAGAAAGAATATTGATAAAGTATATTTACAAACTTAATCACTTATGTTCATGTTATGTTTAGAGACTTATTAGCTTATGTCAAGCATTTATGAGCAAAGAGTATACAACACACTACAACTAATGTTCGAAAGACATAACGGTGAAATACAAGTGCATATTCTTTGACAAGGAAAGACAGACTTCTATTATTTTAAGGGTAGCTAGAAAGGCCATTAAATTATAAACTTTACCCTCACAAGAGAGAATGCCTAAGCAATTGTCCGCACATGAAACAAGGAATGAATTTATGCAACCAGTCTTAGAGAAAGTATGAATCATGATTTGCAATATGAAACTTGAAATATAGTGAAGAAAGAAATACAGTAAATGCAATCATTTCAACAACTTCCCTCCTCTTTCCTCAACATATGCCAGAGTACATGCACTTTCAAGAGACCTCTCTCTCTCTCTTTCTCTCTCTCTTTTTTTTTTTTTTTGGTACTGGGGGTTGAACCCAGGGCCTCGCACCTGCGTGCTTTGCAAGTCCTGGACCACTGAGCTACACCCCCAGCCCATTTTTTTTTTTTTTAATTTTTTTGAGACAGTGTCTCCTAAATTATGCAGACTGCCTCTGGTCTGGAACTTGCGATCCTTCCGCCTCTGCCCCCTGAGCCGGTGGGATTACAGGCGTGAGCCACCGCGCATGGTGAGAGACCTCTCTTTTAACAGACGCCTTCATACCAGAAGAGGGCAAGTTACCTAATAGTCTTTGCAATGGATGGAACTGGCACAGAGCACAGAAGCTGCTTTTCTCAGTGCAGACAGATCTCTGCCAAAGTCAGATCAGAAACTCACATTCAAGACAGAACTGCCAGCTGAAAATTACCCTGGGGAAGTGATTCAGATTTGACACCCACTAAATGGACATATTCTTTTAAACAAAAAATATTAATTGTATTCCCTTTCTTAATTTCAGGGTTCTCAATTCTGTGAAATTTCAAAGATAAAATCTAAAGCAAACATCCTGAAAAGGGGCAGATTTTGTTTATAAACTATAGAACAGATCCTCCACTCTCTTCTTCTTCCCTCTACCTTTTATACCTTTTTATTTCCACCCTTGTCATCGGGTCTTTCCAGAAGGACAGTCTCCTTAGGGTTTTATACATTGCTATTCCACATGCTGTCATTTCACTTAAGGTGGCACTGATAGAAAGTAGTCAATTGCTGAAAGTAATTTATGCAAGAGTTTTTTTTTGGTAGAAATTGAATTTATTAACACAACATAATAATGCAAAAATATAAAATCAAAATAAAAAATATGAGATATATCAAGTATATAGCATTTATGATGTCTATTCAAGTTGAAGTTATCTGACACAATTAATATGTTCCTAAAAATTATATGCAAATTCTTTAGCATAAATTTTCACAAACTTTTTATAAACGTTTTATGTAAACTTAAACCATCTTGTATGGAGTATGAAAGTAAGTCATTTAGAATATGAAATGGATATTTTCTGAAGACTTTTGAGATTGATGAAGGCACTAAGAACTTCATTCATTTGCTTTTTTACAATGGAGACATTTAAAATATTTTCATAAAGCACACACATCCAAAAAGTCAAAATTAACTGGGAGGTGAGTAATTACCTGGTGGATTTACTAATCATAGATCTTCAGTTAGATGATAATTCATGTTCTTGCCCAAATACTCTCCTGGCTTTTTGAAGGTTTGAGATGTAGGGAGTATCACATGGGGCATTTGAAAGCTGCCCATTTATTTTGGCTACAAAAGTACTGCATTTAGAACAAGCATTCTTTGTTGAAGTTGCCTGAGTTCCTCATGCTGGGATATGACACATGTCTGTTTATGCTAGCCAAATTTGTGTGGCAAATGATCAATGTGGAATGATTATCAGTATTGTCACTGCTCCAACTCATATCTAGGCAGTATAAACTTTCAATCACTATTCTTCTTTCCAACTATATTACTTTACTTGTCTTTCCTCAAAAAGGATTATTCATTGCTCTTTTGCTTGTCATTTAGTTTTTTTCTTTGCATATATTTAATAGAAGTCTGTATATTTTACTCTTACTTCAAACTTCCCAAACTTCTGACGATCCAAGAAGCTCTTGAGCAATTTCCATTTCCAGAAATAGCAAGGCATCCTTCTGAGATGTTGTTAAAGGCTGTTTTAATATAGCATGTGTTTATTTAAACTCAGTGCCAAATAACTCCTTGGTGGTGATTTCTGCTCATACCCAAAGGTTGAATAGGCCATAGAGAATAATTCTAAGAGTGAAGGAGGTTGTTCTTTGACAAGTCTAAAGCCCTTTAGGGAAGGAAGTGCTAGCAAACATAATCTTCACCTTCCAGGAATAAGGGTCCTGTCTTCATTTCTCATTATTGAGCCATTAGGTTTGTCAAAGTCTAATGCACTGTTAAGCTTCCACAGGAAACCATATGTTAACATCCTATTTCTCCTTGTTGGGGCAGAAGAAATGTACATTGTTGTATCTCTTAACACTCAAGATGACAGATGAATGTACCAGAAAAAGGAGTATAATTTACACATGAAGGCAAGTTCCTTTTCTATCATTCTACCACATGCAAATAATTCAATATTCTTTTTTGAAGAATAGGGAAAATAACTCCTTAAAATTGCAGAAAGAAGTGAAACACAGACATACAGTCTAAATAAAGTTTTTGAATGCACACAACACAATAGTTCAGAAGATCAGGAAGAAAAGGAATTTTGCATGTATCATCAGTTCAAGTCTTAAATACATTATGACCTTAAAATGGAAAGACTGTTGCACAATGTATAACTGAAATGGAGAAGAGATGTTTTCCTTATTTCTCTCTTTTTTCCTCAGCTTAGCAAAAATACTTAGTAGCTTGGATGCTTTTTATTTAAATATCTTATCAGAGCTCAAACCTCCCGACAGTCATTTTGGCAAAGCCACCTGCTTTCGGCAATGGGGAGCATTCCTCTTCTCTGTCCCCTGACTGATTTGCATGCTCTCTCTGGTGTCCCCAGCAACAGGTGTCTCATTAGCACCTGAACAGTGCCAGCTTCTGAGGAAGGCTGTGAACTGATTAAACACATGCTCCATTTTTATCTCTTTATGAGTCATTACTTAAAGGTTTTATCACCAGATTGCCACACTTAATTACATGCAGCCATAATTAAATATGATCATTCTTAGACCTGCTTTTTAGATTTTTAGTTTTGACTTAAGTGACATGTTTTGCTGTTTGCAAATTTAAAAATATCTAAAGGAGCTGTATGTAGGATGAGCTGTTTTGAAGAGGGCAGAGTGGCAGAGGGCTTTTATTCTTTCCTACACCAGATTTTTTTAAACTCACTCTAAAAAATCTTACACTGTATTCAAAAGCTTAAAGAGAATCACTGGAAATAGGGTAATTAAGAGTGTGCTAAGTTTGTTTTTGTAGGATGCAAGAGACTAGGGCATTGCTTGCCTTATAAATTATAATTTAACTAGGATCCACCTCATGCAAAAGCACTCTCTGAATTCTTCACTTTCCTTGTGTTCTGAAGACATGTTAATTGGATAATATAATATAAAAATATCCATTTTATCAAGAAGATTATAAACAATGATACTTAATTTTTCTCTTTATTTATTGTGTTGTCCACCTAGGCCAAAACTACATGGTCAAAATAATTTCATGTTTTAGTAATTTGCTCTGATTTCCTTCAAGCTCTCCTGTAGTTAAAATCCAGGAGAGGATCTAGCATCTCTCATCACATCCCTCATTTGCTAATTTGTTAGCACAGCCAAAAGGTTTAATTCCATTTTCTCACTTATGTATGGGCTCTGTGGGACAATCCTGGAAGGTCATGAATCTTTCAATAGTCTCCAAATTCTTATGGGCTGTTCACTATAAATAATACTATTACTCTTCCCAGATCACAAGCCTATTACTCCTTTATGATCTAACTTCCCTTCCCAATCCTGGACCCATGAGGAAAAATAGCCACCCCACCCACTTCTCCCTGCCTTCTATACAAATGCATATGCCAGATTGTGCAAGCTATAAAAGTTATGCAAATTTCTTATGAAAGATTCAGAGCAATCACAGAAGGGAATTGCAGAAAGGAAAGCATGGCCTTTCCCCTGGAATGTCACATGAGAAGACATCTAACATCTGAGGATGCTATGAGAAGACATTTAGGGAGATCTTCCTTCCTTCTAATTACCATGCCCACCTCTCAAGGCCCCAGCTCTTTGAGGCTAATGGCTTGACATAAGTCCTCCTTTGTGACCAACTCCTTCACTCATCTTAGGAATTGTTCTTACTTTGAATTCCTCCAAGGTCATCCAGGTTCAAGACATGTCCTGAGCATCAGCCAGATGGAGCCAATGTTCTTCAGGCTTATCCTTCTCGGAGACTAGAGAAGATTCTGAGGGGTGATGGTAGAGGACAGTCTGTGGTCTCTAAACAAATGTCTAAGTGTACTCTCGCAAAATCATCGTTTTTAATCTCCCTGTAAATGGCAATTGTGGTTCTGCTGGCTCCTTTACTTGTTGACCAGTTACAAAAATTCGGATTCCTTGAGTTGCAGATATGATAGCAAAAGCAAAGTAAATGAAACCAAACACAAACAGGATTCAGCAAAGAAAAAAAAATGATTGACTTTCATTTGTGAAAAGTCCATGCATCATGCCTGCTTTGGCCATGGCGTGGTTAGAAAAGGTTAAATGATATCACCAGTCTATCTATCTATTTCTCAGTCCCCTTTGATTGAGAGAACTCAAATCAGTCTATCTATCTAGTCTATCTATCTATTTCTCAGTCCCCTTTGATTGAGAGAACTCAAATCAGGCTGTGGGAATTGAAGATGGGGAGGATTTTTTAAAGAAAAACTGTAGCTGGGTGCAGTGTCATATGCCTATAATCCTAGCGATTTGGGAGGCTGAGACAGGAGAACTGTAAATTCGAGGCCAGAGGCAGACTACATAATTTAGCGAGACCCTGGCTCAAGATAAATAATGTAAAACAGCTCTGGAGGTGCAGCTCAGTGGTGGAACTTGCAAAGTATGAATGAGGCCCTGGGTTCCGCCCCCCTAGAACTGCAAAGAAAACCCCAAACCAAACACCATCAACAACAACAACAAACTCGTGACAGAAAGTTAGGCAGGTTAAGAAGACTGTTCAAGACTATTACAACAAGGCAGAGAGATTGAACTCAACTCTTGAAATAAAAGGCAGGAAAGTTTTTCAAATGCTGGTGTAAGCCAGCAGAAAAGTACTAGAGAACATTATTGGGGAGTTTTGTCCGTGGAATTAGATCGTCTGTGTTGTTAATAGAGATGGATAGATACTAGAATCCTACCATCCTAGAGAGAATGGGAGACATGGATTCTATCTTTCTTGATTGAAATGATTAAATTTTAGAAGGATGGCTCCATGGTCCTTGATGAAGACATCTGTGGGATGGAAAACTAACAAGAGGCTGGCTGAAGCTTCCCATTCTTTGAAGTTCAAAAATGGACAAAGAATTTCCATGGAGAATTTTCTAAAGTAAATGATCAAAGTGAAGGGAGCTCAAAGGCCCATAGTCAGGGGGAAGTCTGTCCAAAGTTAAATCAAGCTGAGGGGAGTGTTAAAGCTGTCTTGGTCAGGGTGAAATCCCAAATGAGAATCAAAGGCTTTGGAAGAATTATATTGCAGATGTAACTAATAGCTAAATACTATTCATGCTTCCCACAGTCTAAACCCATATTGAGGAAAGAACAGGGGTCCAAATCCAAGGTTTTGGTCATGTCATTAGAAATGATGGCTTCTCACTAGGCACTAGGTATATTTGGTTCTTTCCTAAATCTCTTTGCAATTTGCAGTGCCATACTCCAGAGCCAGGTGTGAATGATACATATTTGCAGTTCAATGCACAGGTAAAGACATATCATGTTAAAAAAGCAAACAAAACTAAATCAAATTGATTTGATTAGAGTACTATCTTTATTCTAGGCAAAAGTGTTCTAGTTTTCCTATCCCTTTGTTTACTTGTTTTTTTTTTTTTTCTGATGCATTGTCATCATTGTTCATTGAAATAATTGAACTTTATTTTGCTCTGGGCTAACTTTGGATGCAAAAGTTTTGATCAGCGCTTCCAAGTAGAAACATGAAAGCTCCATCTTCCCAGGACTTACTTCTCAGGTAGTGTGTAATCTATGCCACTTGAGGGACCCCTTCTCCTATAGGTGTGACATTTCTTATCTTTGGAAGGTCATCTTTACATTGAATCATTTCTCTATTTTACATGGAGTAGAAGCCTTGTTCATATCTTTAGAAATAGGTTGCAGCCTAATTCCTTAAAAGAGATACTGGAATGAAGAAACTTAATCTTCAAACACAAATGGTTGGAAGCCCTTCTAGCTAAGGAAGGGAGAGAGACAAGTTTTTCTTTTCTCTTTTACTTTCTTCTTTTTCTTCTTCTTCTAATCTCATGAAGGCTCCTATTAAGACAAGAACAGAATACAAATTAGTACTTCTATAAATTATCCTGCTACATAATTTTTAATACCTTTCTCGTTTTTTTTACCCAGGAAATGGCTCTGGCTTCCATTAGATTATTGTGATTTATATTTTCTCTATGAAAGAAGTGATTAGGATGGGATGTAGTGAAGAATTTCTCCCACCATTTAGGTGAATGGAAATGTGGTTATACACTTTATTTTGCATTTAAGTGGGATGGTTTCTTCCTGTTGGATTTGTACTTTGGACCTTTTTTATGAATTTAACTTTCGTCATGTAGACTAAGTCCTTTAGCAAAAGAATAAAGACAGAGGTTAGTATGAGGGACTTCTTACACTAGCTAATTCTTTCTGGAAACATTTGTTTTCAGGCCTCTGAGAGGTGCAAGATGAAATGTAGAAAACTAAAATACTTAGAAAATGGTGAATGAGAAAAAGTAGGGGTAAATTGCAAAGTGAAGGAAAAAAATCAGGAAGGAAAGTATATTATTAGTAAGGAAATGTTTGACATCTTTTGAGAAAAATACCGAGAAACTATTCCAATGTGAGTTAGCATTGAGAAAGAGGGTTAATGACCGTATAGTAGGTGAAGATAATGAATTGGAAAGAGTGTTTTTATGTGCTTGAGAAAAGACATTTCATAAGGCCATGAATAGGATGGGCTAGAACATATCCTTTTTAGTTGTATTTGTAACCAATCAGCGATCAGCTATACTTGCTTTGAGGGTATAAAAATTCAACTGCCCATCAATTTTTTTAGAACCATCATTGTTGTTAGGTACTGTATAGTCAGGTCCAACTCATAGCAACCCTATGTACCAAAGAAGGAAACACTCCCCAACACTGCATCATGCCCGGCACTATTGTCAGTGCTTCTCTGCTATTCATAGGATTTTCAACTGCAGAGTGTTTTGGGAGTGGATTGCCAGGTCCTTCACCCTAGCCTGCAGCACCTAGTATTGTCAGTCCTTCTCCTTAGCCTACAGCACTTGGTATTACAGAGAAGTCTCCTATCCAAGGACTTACCAGGCAGATGCTGCTTAGCTTCCAAGATTAGATGGGATCAGATGTGAGGGTACTATGCTACAGACACAGAACCATGATTGGTGCCCAATAAATTCTTGTGAAATGCAAGATACTTTTTATTCATCTCTGATTTTAATCTTTGCTAATAGATTTTTTAAATACCAAATTTCACCTTTTAAGGGTATTAGTATGCTTTAATCTAAAGCATCAATAACTATCTCAGAAAATATATGAGATGCACATTTTATTTATGATGTATAATTCCTTTAAAGAAGATTTATTATTTATTCATTGAAGCCTTGAGATATAATACTTGGCTATTCAAGTGCCTATTGTTGATTATAAACAATCCTATTTCTGCCCACATCTGGAGGCCTTTTCAAAGTCTTTTCAAGGAATTTCATAGGAATTCAAATTCTTACATTTATTCATTAAGAATTTATATAAAGTGAGACATTCTGAGAAATTCAAATTGTGTATTCTCAAATACAGGCACCACAAAGCCTTCAGGAACATTTCAGATCTTAGAGGACATTTTCCTTTTAATTCTTAAATACTAAAAGCATGATTAGGAAGACAGTTGATCTTTTTCTAAAAGTATTTCATCTCATTTAAGTAATTTTAAATTTCTTAGAAAAATAAATATAAAGTAAAGTAAAATAAAGTAAAGGAAAAATACAAAATGGATATGTAGACATTATATTACTTTCTATTTTATTAAATATTTAATAGTCATTAAAAAAGGAAAAAGTAGGTAAATCTTTGGGGTGTGTTCTATTATTTCTATAAAAGTTAATTAGTTTCACAATACCAAGTAAGGCATGAAGGTAAGGAGAATTTCTTAGGGAATATAAAGTAGTATAAATGCTTTGGAGAACACTTCATCAATACTATAAAATCTTTATTTCTAGATATTCTAAGTATATATTTCTTTTCATGGTAACTTTCAAAAATTTTGGTCTTAGAAACTTTTTGCACTTTTAAAAATTATTGAGCACACTAAACAACTTTTATGTGGATTTTATATATTGATAATTACCACATTGGTAATTAAAACTGAGAAATCTTGAAAATGCAAGAATATAGGAGCACATATTTTATTAGTCATCAGAATAATGATGTCACCACATGGCAGTAGCCCTTAGGAAGCCCCAGTATACACATCTAAGAGCATGAAAATAAAGTGACAAGATCTCAGTATGAGTATGGGAAATTTTTGATCTTGCAGGTCCTCTGGAAAGATGTCAGGGATCTCAGATATTAACAGGTCACACTTGGCTATACATTGGTGTATAAAACTGTCTTACAGATGGGTATAAGGCTACACAGGAATATTATTAGGACATTATTTGAAGAAAGAGATGTGTGTGTGTCTACATATATATATATATATATATATATATATATATATATATATATATATACTTATATGTATGGCATGTACATTTCTGTAATATTTCAGCATGTGTTTGCACATGTACACACACACCCACACACCCCCACACACAAGGATGGATGCATACCAAATTAGGTTTACCAGTTTGTGTTTACCATGCCAGCAGAAAAGAAACAACTGAAGAAATTAAAAAGAACAAAGGCTAATTTAAATTTATTTGTAAAAATATCATTTTATATTAGCATTTCAAAGAAGAAACAAAAACCTGTCAATTTGTTATTTGGACCTATCTATTTCTAGTCAACATTTTTTAAAAAAAATATTGCTATATCATTTTATAGAATTTTTTGATGAGGCATGTAAATAAATACTTAGGGTACCTATTATGTTACAGCATCATTTTCAAAGGATACAAGATTATAGTATAAAAAAGTCCTAGATGTTTTCTAAAACATTTAAAATTATAGTTCAAATATAATAAACATATAAACTCTTCATTTTTCTTTTTAAAAAATCTATATGTGATTTGAGATCATTTTAGAAGAGATCAGTGCAGTAGATCAAGTTTACCATATTACGGACTTGATATTAAGAACATTTATCTTAAATGTAACCTTTTGTTTGTTTCCCCAATGAACTACTAATCTGGGAAAAAATTTAATTAGTTCCACCAAGAGTTAGATTCAATTTTAATGGTGTCAATCTTTGCTTTAAACTGAGTAGACAGAACTGCTTCTGTCTTTTACACTTTCTTTCAATCATTCTTTATAAGTTCACAGGCAAATATAAACAATTTAATGCCATTGATCTTAAAATGAATGGCAAAAAATCATCAGAGCTTCCACAGTAGATTGTCTCTCTTTTTATAATATTTATTTTAGTGTTTGTCTGTGCTTTTTACCTGTCATATACTTGAACAAAGAAGGATACTGGTCAAACCATTTCAACTGCCCTAAAACATCAGTTGTTGAGGTGAAAGTAGACATTTAGAGTTAGCTTAAGATATGAAAAAATGAGACTAGACATAAACGAAATAGATATGAAATATTTTCTGAAATGACTAGCTATTTTTTCTCATGGAAATAAGCATCCAAAACCCTACTTCTACATGAAAACCAATCTTTCTATTTGTCAGCAACACTGAGAGGAGCTGTAAGCATCTTTTAGACATTTGTTTTAAGAACTCAGTCCATCTTTGACAGACAAATTGCTTGTTCAGTGAAGAGAAATATCAATGACAGATAATGATCCTCTTGGTTAAACAATTCTTCTCTGGGTGATGTCATCTATGCAAGTGTTGGAAGGAGTTCCTGAAAACTGCTTTCTACCTAAAAGGCACTTTTTCTCTGATGGAAACATCGATTTATCCCTCAGTCCCCATTAAAAATAGTAAAGTAAATATGCATTAGAAGACTTTTAAGGACTGGCTACATTTTTCCTATGTATGTAGCTAGTCAGTTTCAGAATCTCAGCTGCTTCACTTTCATTCCCAACTTTAATTATGCATCCCTAGATATGAGTGTACCAGAAGCCTGTCAGTGCAAAAGAGAAAGCTGTTTCTCTTCTGTTATTTTCTTTTTGTCTTGGACTATTTGCTTTCTAAAGGATTACAAAATCAAGAACAAGTTAGACTGCAAGGTCCAGAGATAATGAATTAAACAAAAAAACTGTGGTTCCTGATATTTTCTTGTGTATAATGTAAAGACAATCCGCATTTTGCTCAGTGTAAGGGTGGCTGTGGTTTCAGTGATAAATTGGAGTAAGTAACATGCTCTGATTTGAGGTCAGACCTCATGGGGTATTTGATAGGGATCTCTTTTCAGTGGTCAGCTATCTCATTGACAGCATCTAGGATTCAGCAACCATGAAGGTGAAGGGTCCAGAATCTGTTTCCTACTTTGATCTCTTGAAAATTCTTGAAAAAATTACCATTGGAGAAGAGAAGGCAAAACTTAGAGTAGACAGGTTTGTTGGTCTCATAAAACTCAGACATGGTCATGTGCAAGAAAAGATACCATCTGTGTTTCTCCATGTGGTAGAGCCAGAACCAACAGGTGGACATTACAGGGAAGTAATTTTTACCTCAGTACACAAAAGAACTTCCTTGCAGTCTAAAGATAACTTTGTTGATGAGGATATGAACTTACTGGTCTCATTTTATTTATGAAACTAGAGAAAGATCTTTCAAAGATTTATTTGAGACTTTCAAGCATTGGAAAATAGAACATTTACGTTCATAACTTTGGGTTTTTACTTCTAATTGTTTTTATTTGCATTGGGGAGCCCAAGTCAGGTATTGTGAGGTATTCTTCAGTAAGATCTCTGCAATGGTTTCCTTAGAGGAAAGAGTTTGGTGACCTGATGAGCATAGAAATATATAGGTTTTCTAAGAGATCTTGTAAAAACACTGACACCATGATGATACAAATTAAATTTTTAACCAAGTAGGAGATAGTGCTTATTACTGATAGCCAAGCTAATATTTAGGGGTGAAATATGTGAGCAAGAGTAAAGCAAGATTAAAGGCAGAACAAAGGTCCTAAAAGATAATTTTTAGAAAAAGTCTGTGTTATTATGACCTGGATATTTGTTTCAGGAATAGAATTGCCTATTGTGATTTTCTTCTTTCTTAACACATATTGCTAGACAATTTTTCTTTCATTAATTTATACATTTTATAATTTTCTGAATAGGTATTTCATGTAAATGCTAAATGTTGTAGGCATAGCAGAGAGCATGTTTAAATTATTGCTTTATGCAGTAATGGAGGCTGGCAAATCTAAAATCTTCAGGGTGAGCCACAAGGCTGGATTCCCAGGGATGCTGAATTTGAAGTCCAAAGACTATCACTCTGAATACCAAAGGAAGATCTGAAGACTTTTAGGCTAGATACTAGAGATTAACTGTTGCTATAGTTCAAGTCCAATGGTGATCTACTCCAGAATATCTTCTTGCTGGGAGGAAGTCAATCTTTGCTCTATTTGGTCCATCAACTCAATGGATGAGGCCTATCTACATTATAGAGGGTAATGTGCTTTACTTAATGTCTACTGATTTAAACATTAATCTTATCCCAAGATATCCTTACAAGAAACTTTCAGAATAATGTTTGATCAAATAAATATTTGAGCACAGTAGCACATTAAAATTGTCACAAACTGACACATAAAATTGTCTTAAGATGGTTAAATTTAATAAAAACATGAATGCAAAAAAAAAAAAAGCAAAGAATTTCAGGAAGTGTGAAAATACATCCAAAAGAAAGCCAAAAACCCCAATGATTCGTGCTTGAGAAAAAGAGTGAAAGCCTGCATTACTGGAGAAGAATAAGTAAGGAAAGTGATTGAGAAAATATAGAAATGAGTAGGGACAAATTATGTAAGATAGCGTTTTAAAACTTTATATCCTAGAGTTACCATGGAAGTTTAAAAACAATATTCTTAATTATATATAACTAGAGGATCTGCTGGTTTTGTGTGATTCAACACAGAGCCAAGGTTGAGAAGCCCTAATACAGACCATCTACTAAGATTTTATTCCAAGTAAAAGAAGATGTTGCCTGCAGCCATAGCCCTGTGGCATCTAATCCCATCAGATCTCGGAAGCTAAGCAGGGTCAGGCCTGGTTAGTATCTGGATGGGAGACCACCTGGGAACACCAGAAGCTGTAGGCTTGGGAGAAGGACCTGGCAACCCCCTCCCAAAAATCAATCTGCCATTGAAAACCCTATGAACAGCAGAGAAGCACTGACAATAGTGTTTCCCCTGTGGTACAGAGGGTCGCTATGAGTGGGATACCGACTTCACAGCACCTAACAACAACAACAACAACAAAAGAAGATGTTACTAGAGAGTTTCAAGAAGTGAAGGGCCAAAATATGTCTCATATTAAAAAAAAATTATTTGGATGAATTCTGGTTCCAGTAATGACAGGGCATTTCCTTTTGATAATGGTCATAAGCCTGGACAAGATATTGAAAAGCAAATTAAAGCCCGGGAGAGCAAATCAAAGCAGCCAGAAAATGGAATCTGACTGTGAAAAAGCGAGGTCATACACACAATAATGTTTTCCCAGTGGGCACATCTCGATGTGTATGAGGGCAGGTTGGCAAGAACTCTAGCACAAAGTTCAAGTTTTATTGGTTGGAGGTAAAAGAATATGGCATTTTGGGCTGCTGGATGGGCTGGAAATTGGGAAGTTAATCCTGGATAAAAGCGACAGAAAGGAAGATTCCAAATCTGCAATTATCTTTCAGTCAATATTGACAAAACCTTCAACTGTACATGTAATCATGGCTTCTGAAAGAGATAAGCAGACATTTTTGTGGCTGCCCCTAGCACAAAACAATGAGTTCAGAATGTGAATCTAGCCTACATAGACAATCTGGGTAAACCTTTGGATTTTCTCTAAAACTCTGTGTCACAACTTAAAATTATACAAGAAATCCCCATATAAAGTCTCAGGTAAAGCTCTGATATCTATAAATTTACCTATACTAGAACATATTTGTCACAGCAGAGCATAAAACAAAATTCAAGGTGATTAATCAGTAATTTAACTTCTGACTAAAAAATATACACACTTCATAGAAACATGAAATCAAGACTTCTTAAACATGTCATCCTTATATCCAATATAAAAGTTAGACCAAGAAAGGTACAGAGAATTTCTATCCATCATCTTGGAAAAAAATAGTCAATGAAAGTAGAAACTTAAATTATCAAAATTTGGAATTAGCAAAAAATAACTTTAAAGTACC